>JZKD02S1439350.1:0-11029 GCA_000966675.3 Picea glauca
AATTTTTGAATATTTTCATAGGTCTTTTATGGATGAAGATCCTCCACATACTTAACAGTTCTCTCCAAAAAGGTCTTCAAGAAGCGAAATACACATGAATTTTCTAGCAGAAATGTGTAATTATCTCTTCAAGAAAACAATCAATGGCTTATAATTTTATTTCCAGACTTATGATATCTTCAATTTTTCTCATATTCTCAACGTATAATGTATGTTAAATTTTTTATTTTGGTCATGAAAACTATTCCATAATTTTTGGGATGATGTGCTTTACACTTTTTGTATGTGAAAACACCTTTTGAAGCTACGGGCTACAACAAAAACATGGTCACTCCATGTTTTATATAGAATGAAAATTTCTTTTTTCTTCGGATCAAATAAAATTTACTCTTTTATATGAGGAAAACAAAAACATTTGGCTTCATCTGGGAATTGTATCCTTACGAGACACTTAAGAAATGCAAACCATGTGCCTCTTGTTGGGATATGGAGTCATTATTTTGGAATAAAACTAATTAAAACTTTTAGTGAATGATATTTTCTCTTAAAAACAACAGTAAGACATTTTCTTCTCACTAAGTGATTAATCTATAATTGAAGAAATTGAACCACTACTAAATTCCGAATTTAACATGTTTTTGTAGAGTAAGGCCAAAGAAGGATAAACATATTTTCACTCATTCAACTTTACTATGGAATTATTCAGGGTAATACAATCATAATTTTGGCTAAGGAGTCAAATTTATAACTAGTGTTTTGTAAATCAAGGTTTTAAGATCCTAAAGGTAATTATTAAGGTCATATCATAGTTATTTATGAGGAAACTATTTGAGTGAGTATTGAAATAAAGATACTCATTGGTACTCTTCCTCATGATCATGGTGTTGCTACACTGCCAAAAAACATTCATATCCTATGGTGTATTTACCTTGACATCATAGGACTTGATTCACTACCAACAAGTGCCCATAGCTCTAGTGAAGATACCTACATTTCCCACTAGAATTTCCTTTCACCATCTCTTTTGATTGCTTTGAAAGTTTACAGGATATGGGGGAAATCAATATGTTTTTCACATATGAGGGATGATGTGTTTTTATCAGTGATGAGTAAGAAATACCCAAGCGACAAAATATACTCATAATATTTTTCATTCCCTTAGTCCTAACTCCATCATTCCAAGATATACCATTTTAGTAGTATGTTTTGAGTAAACAACCAGTTATAAGTTTGACACTTGAGCCTCTACCTAGAAAGAATTACTCAAAACATGCCTTTTCAACTTTTATGAGGAAATAAATAAAATGTTCTCCTTTCTTGTTTGAAAGTAACATGTCAAAATCTTTATCAATAGTTGAGATTGTCTTTTATATTAAGATTCTGAAATTTGAGAAGATATGAAATTATCTATTTTGAAGAAAAGGTTTATTAGGTGATGTAATATTCTATACTAAATCTAACAAAAAAGTGAATAGACTATCCTAATAAAAAACATTTTATTTTTATTTATTTAGGTCACACTTAATGATTGATGAATCTTCATAAATCATATTTCAGACCAAAACTTATATCAAACTACTTATTTGGAAATCCTTTAAAAACTGAAAGATTTAAAAGAAATGCTAAATAAAACTGGTTATATACAATGAATGAAAAATAAATCTTTAAAATTGAATGAAATGTTTCAAGAACCGCCCATTCACAAGAAATTCCAACAAATCTCCTTCCAGATTTTGAAGGGAGAATGAATTGTTTCCTTCAATTGCAACGATCTTGTAAGGTCCAAGCCACAAATGATAAAATTTTTCATGCTTGCCAAGATCTTCTCTCCTTCTATCCCATTTAAATACTAAGTCACCAGGAATACAATTTCTTTTTTTTTTCTCTCCAATCGAAAATAGCTTTCATTTTGTCTTGATATTCTTGAATTTTTTCATTGACTTTTTCTCTAGTTTGTTGCACTTCAATCAACTGGTTCATTCTTTTGATAATGTCAATAGTATCTTCTTCACTATCATGTAGTAATTTCATCACATGAAAGGTAAGATTAATGGGAAGTATAACGTCAATGTCATAAATTAATTGGAAATGAGATACACCTATGGATCTTTTAATGTCGATTCTATTGGGCCAGAGTGAAAATTTTAAGTGAGAATGCCAAGTCCTTTTGTTATCAATTAACACTTTCTTTATGACCCTCATCAAAATCTTTTTGGATGAATCTACTAATCCATTACCTTGTGGGTTATGGGAAGTAGAATGTCCAAGAATAATATTATTTTTTTGAAAAAAATCTATCATTGCAAGGGACTTAAAATCCTGAGCATTATCAATTATAAATTTCCTAGGGCATCCAAACCTAGCAAGGATATTTTATTCAATAAATTGGATCACAACTGCATCAATAGAAAACTTGGTAGGAATTGCTTCCATACACTTGGAAAAATAATATGTTTCAGTTAAGATCCACTTATGTTGTGCACTAGAAGTAGGATGAATCTCACCTATGAAGTCTAAGCCCCATTGATGGAAAGGAGCTTCAAATTTTATTGGCACCAATGACAATGAAGGAATTTTTTGATTACCTGCAAAAATATGACATTCTTTACAGGATATTACCTTTTCATTCACTTCTGAAAATAACTTTGACCAATTATAGCCAACTCTCAAAATTTTGTATGTCGTGGCTCTCCAAGTGTGGTGTCCTCCACATATGCCTTTATGAAATTCATACATGATTCCTTTAGTCTCTTCTTCAACAATATAGTTTAAAAATATTCCTAAAGGATCTTTCCAGTAAAGCTTTTCATCTATTATATAATACTCAATTTCTTGAAGTTTGAGTGATGTAGCTTTAGCTTGACTAAAATCAAGTGGGCATTCAAGAGTTTGTAAATAAAACACAATATTTTTGTACTAGGGAGATAAAGAAAACTTATCTTGAACCTTTATTAGGGGCTAATGCAAATACGTTTCCTCAAATTCCATTGAAGGTTGTTCTTATATTTATGTAACTTGATTTATTCCAAGAAATCTACAATTTGATTAAGCTAGAAGCTTTGATAAACCTTGACCTTTAATCAGTTTTGTTGGTTTTATTTCAAGGTCATACTCCTGGAGTTTTGGTATCCATTTTCCTATTTTTCCATCAGTATTAGGCTGATTCAATACTTCTTTTACTGTCCTGCTAGGAACATATGCAATTATTTTGGAATGAAGAAAATAAACTTTGAAAGACTTGAGAGATTTAACCAGAGCATAATCTTGTTTTTATATGACATTATATTTAATCTCAAAATATCTTAAGATTTTGCTAAGGAATGGAATTGGTTTTTCTTGATTATGTTCATTTATTTGTAAAAGGACTGCAACAATTGTGTTATCATAAGCAAAAGAAAATATAAGGAATTTCTTTGAGTAATCTGGGCTTATCAACACTAGTTCTTCTCCCAAGGATTTCTTGATCTAATCAAACTAATATCTGGCCTATAAAGACCATGTAACTTCATTATCCTTTTTAAGAATGTATGTCAAATATTTTACCACATCAAATTTTTTTGGAATGAATCTTCTCAAAAAATTTATCTTTCCGAGAAAAGACTGAATCTCTTTCTCATTTCTTAGTAGAACGATGACCTTAATTACTTCAACTCATTAAGGATTGATATTTATTACTTCCTTGTAAAAAATGTGTCCATGTAGTTTACCTTGCATAACAAAATGACATTTTTTAGGATTAAGTGACAAACCAAATTTTTGGCATTGAACAAAAGTTTGTCTAAGATGTTTTAAATGACCATCATCTGATTTAGAGAAAACAATTAGATCATATAAACAAATCACAATGAATTTGTCCTTTTCTCCAACAAATCCTATATCCTTCGCCCCCTGGAATGTTGATCCTACATTCATTATCCCAAAGGGAATTTTGTCATACATAAAATTTCCCCAAGGTATAGTGAATGCATTCAACTCTCTATCTTTTTCATGCACAACAATCTTGTTATAACCTGAAATACCATCAATCATATATATTCGATTAGGTCCTACTACCTTTTGTGATACATGATCCATTTTAGGAAGGGGATAATTATCCTTTAATGAATATCTATTTAGGTTTCTAAATTCAACACAAAGTCTTATTTCACCATTCTTTTGTTTAACAGGTACCAAATTTGCATCCCAGGAAGAATATCTAAGAGGAAATATGATTTTTTCATCTAATAATTTTTTTAGTTCATTTTCAATGATGGGGAAGAGATTAAGATTCACCTGTCTTAATTTCTGTCTAAATGGTTTAGATCCCACTTTTAGTGGAATTATATGCTAAATAATACTGGTGTCATAAGTCTTTGGATATTCTTATGACCATGCAAACACTTCAATACATTATTTAAATAAATCAACATACCTTGATTTCTGATTGATAGGAAATTTTTTTGAGAGCTTGATATTCCTTGGTTATTGGTTAGATCTGATGTTAGAATCTTCCACTTCTTCAATTTTAGGATGAAAAAAAGTTTTAACAACATCATATTTATCGAATAGTTTCTCTAGGAGCACTAATGTTTTTCAAATTTGAATGTTTCTTGACACCATCATTTTATGGTTAGAAACAATATTTTGTAATTTAGGATCAAAATGACTATTATGATTAATTTGGTCATTATCTTTGTCCTCTTCTTGGTCAATATGAGTTGCAAAAAATTCATCAACCATCTCAAATTTTTTTTTAATTTGTTGATCATCTTCAAATACCTGCCAATGTTTAACATTGTTAGGGATTGAAGGTCTGTATTTCATTTCCACTTCATATTTTAGATTTGAGAACTTAGGGGGTCTGAAAGTGCTTGATGCTACTGCTAAATAATCAACTTTTTGATTTTCATGTCTTGGTATTGCATGGATATTGAAGGTAAAAATAATTTTTCAATTAAATCCCAATCAAAATTCCTATAGGATCTCATCATAAGATGTTTATCTTGATAACCTTTCTTATTTGTTTAACAATTAATTTTGCATCACCATAGATAATAATCTTTGTAATTTTAATTTTTATAGAAACTTTTAAACCTAACACTAAAGCTTCATATTCACAAACATTGTTGGTGGAATCTATTTCAAATTGTACTCTAAAAGAAAATGGAAAGAACTTGCTAGAAGGTGAAATCAAGAGAATACCTGCTCCAACACCTTCCAATGAAGAAGCTCCATCAAAACACATTTTCCACAGTCCAATTTTAGGCTCTTTATTTCCACACAAAGGAGTATTTACAATTTCTATATCATTATTTATAGATAAAATAAAACAACCCAAGTCTTGATCTTTTGAATAAGCATGATAATTATAGGATGATTGAGGTCACTGACTGTGTATGCTAGTTTGGTTTCCCTATAAAGTCTCTTGGTTTATCCACCAAAAATCGGGATTGTAGCATATGTCATGTCCATTTGTAATGAGCCACCTATTTTAATTTCCCAAGATCTATATAAAAGAATCCCATAGTTTATAGGAACATCTACCAGAACTATATCCATTAAAACACTTTTCACAAGAATTTGGGTTAAATGTACTACAATATATTTGCTCATTACTAAGAACCTAACATTTCTTGCATCAAAGGAGTACAAATCATGATATGGTCTTGTGATTTGTAGGACTAGATTATCCATAACTATTTTAGGCATTAAATTGTGAGAGGCCCCTGAATCCAACATGAAACTGTGTAAGAGATGCTCATGAATAGTCAAATAAATGTAAAAATGAGCTACTGCCTCTTCTCTTTCCTCAATATGAGGAACAAACATCACAGTAGGCCTCTAATATTATATATTTAATATACCAGGTTGAGTTGTTGCAATGGAACAATCCATCATTTTTATCACTTGTTTCCGATAAACTAGATTTTTTTCATTTTCAAGCAAAGGAATAGGAATTCTGATCTTATTTAACTCATTTTCTAGATTAAAGGAACTACTAATTTTCTCAGTTTCTTTGTGTTATACATATTTTTCTTAGCATCTCGTTGATCATATTTTTGTTTTTCATTTGTGATTTCCTTTTCTTTATCTTTATTTTAAATTTTATTTGATTGTCCTTGATTATTTGTTTTGGTTGTATTTACATTTTTCCTAGGTCCGAGGTCATATTTTCTATGCAGTTTAGCTTGCAAGGCATCCAACAAAATCCTATATTGAGATGATAAAGAATCAATGTGACCATTGTTATCATCCTCATTAAAATATGAATTAAAACTTAAGGATTTCTCATATTATTCTTGAGTAATATGTACATCAGAAAGATCACCTTCCATCATATTAATTTCTTCATCAGTATATGCAAAATTCTTCCTCAACAAGATTATCAACCAAATTCTCATTTTTTATAGGTGCTTGTATGGGTTGATCTTCATTTCTCCTTTCTCTCTGCAAAACTTGAGGAGGTTTGAAAGGCCTTCTAAATTTATTTGGATTTCTATTATCAGGCCTTCTTCTCTTAGTTTCCATTCTAGCCAATTTATGTGATAAATCTTTAATGATCTTGGACATTTATTCAATTTTATCCTATTGAATTTTATTAGTTCCCGATGTACCATCTCATTCCTTTTGTTTTTTTTTCTCTCTTTGCCATGATTCACTTCTAATTCTAGCTTTTCTTGAAGCAATCATATTGGATTCAATTTCTACAACATCATCTTGCATACTAGTTAAAGTAGTAGATTTTATCTCCCTAAGTAGCAAGGAAAAATATGGGTCAAAATATCCTACAAAAATAACTTTTGTAGCTGGTTGTGATGGTTTTACATCCGTAAGATATTTTTATAAATTTTGTTAAATATTTTAATAAAATCTAGGAAATATTCATTTGTTTCCTTTTGAACTTCCAAACTTGGTCAAGAAGTATAAATGGTCCTTATTCTCACCCCATTGTCTAAGGAAAGCATATTCTAGTGCATCCTAAGAATCAATGGAATTAGGAGGTAACCCCTTAAACCATGTCCTCACCTCACCTTCAAACATTTGAATGAATATCCTCATATATACATCTTCATGTTCAAGACCTTGATTATTTGTGAAATAATCAAAGGTTGATAAATGTTCTAGGGCTATGATTTCATCTTCCCAATTAAATTTTGTCAAGAGTTTTATATATTTATCGAGAAAAATTGTATATTTTCAGGGAGATTCAAAGGGGCATATCTAGCAGCTGCTTTATTAAAAACCCTTAGTGGGGGTGGTGGAGGAGGTGGTTGTTGTTGAGGGATATTTACTGCCATGAATAGATGATCTATTAACAACTATGAATTCTCAGGAGTTAGTGGATTGAAAAATACATTGAATTCTTGTTCTTCTACAGGATCCTTTGGAAGAGATGTTTGGGGCATTTCTTTTTTAGAGATTAAGAAAAGAAACCTATGGGATGTAATAGGATAATTTTCAAGTGATTCCTTAGGAGAAACTTTTGGAGAATTCTCAGTAGGATAGAATTGAGAGATCATAGTAGACTCTTTAAGAGAAATATCAATATAGTGTTCAGGGAAAAATTCAACATAATTAGTTGTGAAGACCGATAAATATGTTTTTGGAGAGCTTGGAAGGGATTTTTTAGGTGATGATGGAAAATAGAGATTTGGGGAACTAGTAGGAGATTATTTTAAAGAATCCTTTAAAGCAATATAATATTTTCCCTTTGACTTAGGATATATGGAATAAGAGGGTTTTGAAAAAAAAGGGATAGTAGAAGGTGTCATGGGTTTTTCTCTAAGATTTCTCTTAGACAATAATTTTTCCGGGTCTACTATTGGTGTAGTTTTCTTTGGGTTTGGGTTAGCCATAGTTTTTATTCTTTCCTGATGCCCAAATTGAAAATATGGATTCACCAAGTGAAATATTTTAACCTTCCTTACTCTGGTTCACCAATAATGAGTATTTTTCCCATCGTTTTACCTAGGGAAAAGTAAAATTTCTTTAATTTAGTCCCTGACAACGGTGCCAAAATAATTTTGTAAACCTTGAGATGTTTCTAGCTAGGAAACTATGCCAAGACATCCATTAATTTTGATTGATTTTTACTTAAGTTAATTTGTCCTAAAACATAGTGTTTTATCGATTCAATTTCAGTCCTTAATTATAATCTTCAATACTTTAGCAATCATATTTTGAGGGAACAATTTCAATGTTTCAATCAATTAAATGCTTTAAGAGATGAGAGAAGAATTAAGAAGAATAAAAATGATAGTAAAATAATGTATCTCTTGATAAATATTATTTTACTTCTCAAGAAGAAATTATGCATAATATGTATCTGAACTAAGAATATAAATTGAACAGAAAGGAACAATTGTTTTCTATTCAAAAAGGTAAAATAAAAATTAAGTATAGGTCCTCTTAATACTCACAGCATGTCGAAGAAATCTGTTAGGATATTTAGACACTTAGGAGTTAGTTAAGATCTACTTGGTCTAATGTGTCGTTAGGTAAAAGTGTGTTTCTTAGTGTGTTTCTTTAGTATGCATTAGTATGCATTTGTAGTTAGGAAATCCGATGATCATGATATGTTCCTGACATAGAGTGATCCGACGGTTCATATTGTCCTCGATCTTAATGGCCATTGATCCGTGGTTTAACACTCGATTGGTCAATGATCTCTATTTAAAGAGCATGGAGGGTCATTTTCAAAGGATCGATTGTGAGAAAATCTCTTGTAAAATCTCTCTGTAATCTTTTTCTTTTGCATTAATAAACTACTTCAAGTGGCCGTGTTGGCTGGGGCCATGGATGTTTTCTTGTAGGGGTTTTACCACATGAAAACATCAGTTTGTTGATCTTTGATCTGGTTATGTGAGTGGTTACTGAAGGTGTTCATCCTTTGTTGGAATACCTGTGTTTTTGAACATGGTATCAGAGCATGTTTGAAGACCCTCTCCTGTTATAGATCAAGATCGTGAAGACGACGTGCCTCATCTCCATTTTATGTCACTTTAGTACATTTTCAAGCTGAGAGAATTGTTCCATTGCATCCAGAGTGCTCATTTCAGTTAGGAACATTTTTCGTTTCACTTGAAAAGGTTTCCATTTTCCCAAGATACGATCATTTCAGTCAGATCCATAGATCTATGTATGCTCTTTGCCCCACGCCCTATGAAATCTCAACAAATCAGAAACAAATAGGAAAAGGTGCATCTTCTGGGTAAGCTAACCGAGACCTAACCCTTGTTGTCATCGAGAAGCGAATTTTTTTTCTTTTGTGAAAAGAGTTTTTTTTAGTACGCTCTCCAAGGCTGTCTTCCACAACAACACCCCCAATCCTCTTGTGAAACAATACAATATGTTTTGCTAGACAAGTTGGTTAAAAGTTTCCTTATTAAGTAAGAGGTCTTGAGTTCAAGTCTCTCTTTTGTTACTTTTTTTTGAAAAATTTCATGCTAAAATTGTAAAGAATATTTCACTTCAAGTATAAAAGTGAATCACTATAATTATCTTTAATATTTGATTTTAGAGTTATTTATTTTGCATGAAGTAACTTCATTGTAAAAGTGATCCCCACTTCTCTTTATAAAAGTGGGTCACTTCATAAAACAACTTACACCACCATGTGGTACTTTGGTTACCGTTTATGCCTTTTTAAAAAAGGGCATAACTCTCACATCCAAAGTCCGTTTTCAGTGCCGTTTTTTTTTTAAAACCGCCTAACTTTTCGAGATCTTTCCATCCAGAACATCAATTTCAGTTTTTAAATCCATATTATATACATATTTAATATGGATTCTTCTAGTAATATTTTTCTTACTAGCACCAACTACCTCCAATGGAAATCTCATATGGAAGATTTATTAAGAAGTAAAGGCTTGTACCGGATTATATTGGGAAAGGAAAAATCACCCACTTATGATGATAATAAATTCAAATGGGATAATAGGAGTGATGAAGCATGTGGACTAATCATAATATCCATCTCTCCTGATTTAAGGTTCCACCTTAAATAAATTGATGACCCCGAAGAAGCTTGGAAAAATATTGAATCTGTGTTTGGTAAACTCAATATTATTCGAGGACACTAGTTAGAAAATCAAATATTGACCTTAAGTCCAATTGATTTTTCTTGCCTTGGAGACTATCTATCTAAGTTTAAAAGACTCAGAATTTTATGTGAAGAATGTGAGATAAAAATGGAAGAAGAGCGTTGCATCTATCTTATTCTTTCTAAGCTAGGTAGTGCTTATTTTGTGCTTGTATCTACCTTTTATGCCATGAGAGAGGCTCTAGGTAAAGCTTATCAAAAACCCACTCTTGAGTCCTTTTGTGCTGCTTTGATCAGAGAGGAAGATAAGCTTGTACAACTTGGAGTGATCAACACTACAGGTACCTCCAACAAAACCTTAGTTTCCGAGTAGAAAGATAAACCCAAGTATCCCAAGAAACAACATCCTTGCTACAACAATAAGAAACATAAGGGTCCCAAACCCGCTCAGACAGCTTCAACTCCTAATGGTGACAAATGAGCAAAATATAAAAATAAGAAGACTGATAGAGATTACAATTTTTGTGATAAAGATGGTCATGATGAGTCCAAATGTTTCAAGAATATGGTAGCTTTAGAAGCAACGATGAAGAAGAACAACATCAATATTGATTCTAATTCTTCTTCTACTTCTCATGGACATGCACTTTCCACTTTTGGTTTCTCCTTCAATACAACTTCTACTTCTTCTTCTGATGAGTGGCTTATTGATTATGGAGAATATTATCATATGGCTAAGGATAAAGACATATATTCTTCTCTAAAAGAATGTAACACCAAGAAAATATTTGTTGGTGATGATAGATCTCTTAGTGTTGTAGGATCTAAAACAATTCAAGTAGATAATGGTCATTTCAATGATGTCTTATGTGTTCCAAGTCTTTCTTGTAACCTTCTATCAGTATATCAAATCACTCATTCAGGTGAAGGTAAAACTGTAGAGTTTTCACCTCACAAAGTTGTAATCAAGGATATAAAAGATCCTAAGCATGTTCTTGCAACTGAATG
>JZKD02S1439361.1:0-11029 GCA_000966675.3 Picea glauca
AGATATCTTTGGATCTATTGTGATATTTTGTATTCAGCTATTTGGTTCTTAACATTAGATAAGTTTCAATTATTTCTCTTCACGAGCTTATGCAAGGAGTGCATATTCTCCACAAGGAGTGCGTTGACAGAGTCTGTTTCGACTCAGAAGCTCAGTAGAGGTAACTTGAACTTTTATTTGCAAGAAGTGCATATTGTTCGGAAGGAGTGCGTTGATAGAGTATTTTGACTCAGAATATCAAGAGGAGTAGCTTTAAGCTTTGGTTGGGAAGAAGTGCAGAAGACCTCACAAGGTGTGCGCAGGTGGAAACATATTCAAAGCTCTATTGTTCAGGAGGAGAAATTGAGTTGAGTAAGGAGCTGGTGCAAGGAGTGCATAGTCGCTCACAAAGAAGTTGAGTTGGAGAGAAAATTGTTTGCAAGGCATGCACAGGGTCGATTTTCAACTAAGTGTCGAAGAAACGTTTTGAGGAGTCATAGGTTTCAAGAAAGATCAAGCTCATAAGAGATAGCGGTGTGAATCCTTCAATAGGTTGGAGTCTTTCAAGATTCCCCAAGTTAACGTGCTAGATCTATTCAGAAGAAGCGAGATCATTCTAGACCATTAGATTTGGGAAGAGTTGCGAGGAGGTTAGTCTTGGAGTCCTTCGACACTCTGAGTGTTTGGAGGTTTGAAAGGGTCTCGAGTGCAGAATTGTCGAAGCTGCGAAGTGAATCCTAGCCGTCAATATCGAGGAGGGTGCATGGAAGCAGATCCAAGAGTTCAGGGGAAAGAACTTCGGAAGAATTGCATGGAGAAAAAGACAAACTTTGCGAAGTCGTGAAGGTTGAAGTAGCGAAGATGATTGTGACCGTCGATCTAAGGAGGACACATGTCATCATATCATGGGATATAGAAGTGTGCATACAGAAAAAGGTAAGAAGTTGAATCCTCACCATCGATTTTTGTGGACACGTGGTGCCATCTTTGTCGCTTCAGTGATAGAGAACTTCAGGAAGAAAGGCTTCAGTTGCATTCAAAAGCACTGAACTCCGAAGTCACGAGGAAGATCTCAACCGTTGGCTGTTGGAGGAGTGTGGACCGTAGATCCGGTCTTAGAGTTTTCACCGATTCAGAGATCAGAGAAAAATGAGTTATCTTCTTGCAAAAGCTTCGAAGCGCAAGTCACGAAGGGATATGGGCCGTGGTCTTAGCCCGTGGTCATTTTGGAGAGGAGTCTAGCACATGCGATAACACTTGTATATTGGTGTTGTCAGAAGCGTTATAGAGAAGGGTTGCCCGTAATTTGAACCTACAGGTGACATCAAAGGGGCATGTGTGTAATTTTTTCTAGGGTCTATTAGAAGCCCAAAAATATGATTCGGTTTAGTATTTTGAAGATCCTAGACCGAGAGGTCGAGCAACACTGAGAAGAGAAGGGGGGTCTGTGTCAAGTGGTATCAGAGCCTATATAGCCTTTAGGTTCTATAAAGAACAAGTGAAGGAGGTAAGCGGTCTCAGAAAGTGAAAGTTCTTAAGTTTTGCATGTGTGGTAAAGTTCAGCACAATTTCACCAAGAAGAAGTGTGGAGCCACTTGTAGAAAATCGAGCGGCGGAAAGGGAGATGAGAGAACTTCATGCAAGTTTAGATTCTATGGAGATGACGTAAAGGAGAGCACCTGATGCTGGATACGTCAGTGATGCAGAGAGTGAAGAAAGGGAAGTTGAAGAAGCTATAGAAGAGGATGTTGCGGAAGAACACTTGTTAAAAACTATTGTGAAATTGGGAGCTAGAGAAAAGATAGACATCCCAATGTATGAAGGTAACTTATATGTGGAAGAATTGTTTGATTGGATACGATAAATGGACAAGTAATTCAATTATGAAGACGTCGATGAAGAGAAAAAGGTAAAACATGCTGTCACCAGGTTGAAAGGACATGCAACACTATGGTGGGATGAACTGTAAGTTGACAAAAGAAGCAAAGGTAAACAAAATATTAAGAGTTGGGATAGAATGGTAGTCAAGTTGAAAGATAAATTCATACTCCAGGATTACTGGATAAATCTGTTTAGGAGGTTGCAGAACCTGAGACAGAAAGGAATGATAGTAAAAGAGTATACAAAGTAGTTCTATAGGTTGAAAATAAGGGTTGGACAGAGAGAGAAAGATGATGAAAAGGTTTCCAGATATATCAATGGCCAGAGATATGAAATCCAGGACGAGATCATCATGATGACAGTAAGGACAGTGGAGGATTCTTATGAGATCGCACTGAAGGCAGAATAAAAGTTGGCCAAAGGCAGAATAAAAGTTGGCCAGGAAGCAGAGTCAGCGAAGCCGAGGTAGAAGTCCACACAGAGGTAAGGGAATTTCCCATGACAAGGCACAAAAACGCAAGGGTGAGACTAAAAAACCACATAGTCACTCAAAAAGAGGAGGAAGTTCCTGAGGGAGACATGGTGGTGGAAGAAATTATTTTCCTCGAGGAAGAGGAAGAGGCAGAGGAGGAGAGGTGAAGTGTTATGCCTTTGGAAAGACATGACACATGTCTTGGGAATGCCCCGAGAGAAAGAAAGAAGGAGGTGAAGCTCACATTTCAGAAGCGTAGAAGCGAAATGTTGAAGAAGAAGGCGTAGAAGATGGAAAATATCTGATGATGAAGAAGGTTCTCTTGAATCCAAAGCCAGAGGTTGCAAAGCTAGTGTAGAGGAACAATTTGTTCAGAACAACTTGCAAGACTAAAGACAGAGTATGCAAGGTGATAATTGACAGTGGGAGCACTGATAACTTAGTATCCATAGAGATGGTGGAGAAATTGGAGCTGGAGACAACTGCAAATCCAAGTCCTTATAGAGTCTCATGGTTGCAGAAAGGTCACCAAGTAATGGTAAGTAAACAATGCCTAGTTGAATTTAAGATAGGAAGATATAGAGATGAGATTTTGTGTGATGTGATTCCCATGGATGTATGCCATGTTTTGTTGGGGATACCATGGAAGTTTGACAGGAATGTCATTCATGATGGGAGGAAGAATACTTATGCCTTGGAGAAGAATTGTAGGACACACATGTTACCGTCAATAGAGGAGAAGAAAGTAAAGGGAGAAGCCAACACAAGTATACTTCTCATGAGTGGGAAGGAACTCTTGAGTGAAGTTAAGAAAGAATAGGAGATACAGTTAGTTGTAGTGAGGAAGCCAAGAATTATCCTTACAAGTAGTTCTATGGAGGATTTGCTTGAAGAAGTTCAGGAGTTGTTAGAGAATTTTGCTGACATAGTAGTGGATGATTTACCTAGCTCATTTACACCTATCATGAGTATCATCCATCACATTGATCTAATACCAGGAGCAATTTTTCCGAACAAAGTAGCATACAGATTGACACCTCAAGAGAATGAGGAGGTAAAGAGACAAGTACAAGATTTTATGGACAAGGGTTTAGTCAGAGAAAGCTTGATTCCATGCGCAGTACCAATTGTGTTAAGTCCGAAGAAAGATGGAGGATGGAGAATGTGTATAGACTCAAGAGCCATAAACAAGATCACTATTAGGTACAAATTTCATTTTCCAAGAATGGATGACTTAATGGATTGTTTAAGTGGAGAAAATTATTTTTCAAAGATAGATTTGAAAAGTGGATATCACCAGATAAGGATGAGAGAAGGTGATGAGTGGAAAAGAACCTTCAAGACAAATGAGGGGTTGCATGAATGGCTTGTTATGTCATTTGGCTTAACAAATTCTTTTATGAGATTGATGAATGAGGTATTAAAAAATTTCATTGGTAAGTTTGTGATTGTATATCTGGATGATATATTAGTCTTCAGTAAAACTGAAGAAGAGCATTTGAGACATATGACATTAATGATGAGGAGATTGCAAAAGGAGAAACTACTGATAAATTTGAAGAAGTCCTCTTTTATGAAGGCATAACTCATTTATTTGGGTTTTGTGATCTTTTCAAATGAATTGAAGATGGATCTAGAGAAGGCGAAATCAATCAGAGAGTGGCCATCGCCAAGGATCATATTCGAGGTGAGAAGCTTCCATGGATTAACAAATTTATATCAAAAGTTCATTAGAAAGTGGAATTTGTACACCGATGCTAGATACGGTGAAGAAAATACACAAGTCTTTCAAGTGGACATAAGAAGCTGAGAAAGGCTTGAAGATACTAAAGGAGAAGATAGCAGAACAATCGATTCTGGTGTTTCCAAATTTCGAGAAGACATTTCAAGTAAGATGTGATGCTAGTGGAGTTGCAATTGGAGCAGTCTTGAGCCAAGATAATAGGCCTGTTGCATATTTCAGTGAGAATTTGAATGATACCAAGAGGAAGTACTCCACATATGATAAATATTTTTATGCAGTAATTCAAGACTTAAAGAAATGGAGGCACTATCTTGTTCCAAAAGATTTTGTTTTGTATAGCGATAATCAGGCTTTACAATTCATAACAAGATAAGAGAAGTTAAATCAAAGACATGCTAAGTGGATAGAGTTTATGAAAAATTTCACTTTTGTCATTAAACATATTTCTGGAAATACTAACAAAGTTGTTGATGCATTGAGCAGGAGATGTCTAATTCTACAGGAATTTCAAGTGAAAACCTTAGGGTTTGAACACCTTAAGGAGATGTATTGTGATGATCCATATTTTAAATAGGCATATGAAGAATGTGAAAATCCTATGATTAGAGACACAAGTCAGTGGGAAGAGTATCTAATTCAAGATGGATTGTTGTTTAAATGTTTCCATTTGTGCATACCAAAGTGTTCAATGAGGGATAATTTGCTGAAAGAAAAACATAGTGGAGGTCTAGCTGGACATTTTGGCCATGACAAAACATTTGCATAGTTGAACAATTCATACTATTGGCTAGATATGAGGGAAGACGTGAAGAATTTTGTGAACGGATGTAAGATTTCTAGCATGCAAAAGGAAAGAGACAAAACATTGGGTTGTATTAGCCATTGCCTATTCCAGATAGGGCTTGGGATGCAATAAGCATGGATTTTGTGTTGGGATTGCCAAGAACACAAAAGATGAGCGATTCCATATTTGCGGTAGTTGATAGATTCTCAAAGATGACACACTTTATCCCATGTCAGAAAACTAGTGATGCAACACACATTGAAAATTTGTTTTTCAAGGAAGTTGTGAGACTTCATGGGTTGCCTAGGAGTATTGTTTCAGACAGGGATATCAAATTTGTTTGTCATTTCTGGAGAACATTGTGGAATAAACTGTGAACAGAACTATCCTTTAGTTCTTCATATCACCCTCAAATGGATGGACCGACTGAGGTGGTAAATCCGAGTTTAGGAGAATTGCTGAGGAGCTTGGTCACTGAACATCATAGCCAGTGGGATCAAATTCTATCACAAGCAGAGTTTGCATACAATGACTCAGTAAACAAGAGTACAAGAAAGAGTCCATTCCAGATAGTGTATGGAATGAAGCCAAGAGGAGTATCAGAGTTTATAGATTTGGAGCAGAATGATTTAAGAAGTGTTGGAGCAGAAGACTTGATTGCATAAATGCAAAAGCTTCATAATCAGATCAAAGATCAGTTGCAGAGAAACAATAGAGAATACAAGCACATAGTTGATCAACATAGGAGAGAACTTAAATTTGAAGTTGGAGATCAAGTTCTGGCACATCTCAGGAAGGAAAGGTTCCCAAGGGGAACATATAACAAGTTGAAGATGAAGAAGATAGGACCATGCAAGATCCTAAGGAAATTTGATGCTAATGCTTATGAGATAGAGATTCCAGAGGGTGTAGGTATATCACCCATATTCAACATTTCAGAACTGTATCCTTATAGGGAATATGACACAAGAGGATCATAATATCAGAAAGATATCCAGTGGGAGAAGCAGATGCATGTAGCAGAAAAACTACAGATGGAGAAGATCATAGATCAGAGGACTGGTAAAAAGACCAGGAGGAAGACATATTTTGAGTATTTGGTAAAGTGGAAAGGACACCCAATAGAAGATGACAGTTGGGTAAATGAAGTAGATATTGAGAAGCATGTAAATTCAATGTAGGAGCTCATGGACAGGAGTCCATGAATTTTTTTCCAGAGGAGTATGATGAAGGAGCATTGTCAGCAAAGCACGAGTGGAGGACAACTCAGTGCCTAACGCGCATTTTGAAGTGTTTTTGAATTTTAAAGTTGGTATATCAATGTAATATTTGGAAAAGATTGTAATTAAATATGATCTTAAATGTTTGGAGGTTGAACCATCACATGAGATCGATGGGGAATGCATTTTCTTTAATTTAGTAGATTGCAGGATAGATTCAATGCATTTTCTCTTATCTGTCTGTCTCGAACATTTATTGTAATAAGCCTTAGTAGTTGATAGATTTTAATTTGATATGATAACACTAAGGTAGTTGGAGGGAAAATCTCTATGATATCTTTTGTATAAATAATTGTATTGTTGCCCAGAAGAGGCTGCTGAGAATTGAGATAGTTGAAGTTACTATTGTAGCTGCTGAAGGTTATTGTTGCTGTAGTTGTATTTGCTATAGAAGTTGCTGTAGAGATTGTTGAAGCTTGTCAGATTATTGTATGAGCCCATGTACATTTTCATTTGAATGAATATAAAAGAGAAGCATTGATACCAAATGTCTGGTGTTGCTATTGATGTGTGTATCTGAAGGAATGAATGGTAGCCTTTCTGTTTAAGTAGAATTCTCTGTTATTTACTCATTCTTGTGTTTATGAATGCATTTACATGGTTGAATGTATGAATATGTGAGAGTTTAGATAAGTTTCAATTGTTTCTCTTCACGATCTTATGCAAGGAGTGCATATTGTCTACAAGGAGTGCGTTGACAGAGTTTGTTTCGACTCAGAAGCTCAGAAGAGGTATCTTGAACTTTTATTTGCAAGAAGTGCATATTGTCCGCAAGGAGTGTGTTGACAAAGTCTTTTGACTCAGAAGCTCAAGGGGAGCATCTTTAATCTTTGTTTGAGAAGAAGTGCAGAATACCTCACAAGGTGTGTGCAGGTGGAAACATATTCAAAGTTCTATTGTTCAAGAGGAGCAATTGAGTCGAATAAGGAGCTAGTGCAAGGAGTGCACAGTCGCTCGCAAAGAAGTTGAGTTGGAGAAAAACCTGTTTGCAAGGAGTTCATAGGGTCAATTTTCGAGTAAGTGTCAAAGAAACGTTCTGAGGAGTCATAGGTTTCGAGAAATATCAAGCTAAGAAGAGATAGCGGCGGGAATCCTTCAATAGGTTGAAGTCTTTCAAGATTCCCCAAGTTAACGTGCAAGATTCATTTAGAGGAAGCGAGATCATTCCAAACCGTTAGATATGGGAAGAGTTGCGAGGAGGTTAGTCTTGGAGTTCTTCGACACTCCAAGTGTTCGAAGATTTGAAATGGTATTGAGTGTGGGATTGCCGAAGATGCGAAGTTGTGAAGTGAATCCTAGCCATCGGTATCAAGGAGGTTACGTGGCAGCAGATCTAAGAGTTTGTGGGAAAGAACTTCGAAAGAATTCCATGGAGAAAAAAAAAACTTCGTGAAGTCACGAAGGTCAAAGTAGCGAAGAGGATTGTGGCCATCGATCTGAGGAGGACACACGTCATCAGCTCGAAGGATCCAGAAGTATGCATCCGAAAAAAGGTAAGAAGTTGAATCCTCGTCGTTGATTTGTGTGGACATGTGGTGTCATCTCTGTCGCTTCGGAGATAGAGCACTTCGGGGAGAAAGGCTTCAACTGCATTGAAAATCATCGAATGTCGAAGTCGCGAGGCTGATCTCAGTCGTTGGTTGTCAGAGGAGTGTGGATCATAGATCCTATCCCAGAGTTTTCACCGATTCGGAGATCGGAGAAAAAGGAGTCAACTGCTTGCAAAAGCTCCGAAGCGCGAGTCATGAAGGGACCTGGGCCGCAGTCTTAGCCCATGGTCATATTTGAGAGGATTCTATCACAAGAGCTAGCACTTGTATATTGGTGTTCCCAGAAGTGCTAGAGAGTAGGGTTGCAGGTAATTTGAACCTGTAGGTGACATCAAAGGGGCTTGTGTGTAATTTGTTCCAAGGTCTATTAGAGGCCCGAAAAGCTGATTCGGTTTAGTATTTCCAAGATCCTAGATTGGGAGGTCAAGCAACCCCGAGGAGAGAAGGGGGGTCTACGTCAATTTCTTAGTCGAATTTTCCTAAAAAATCTACTACTCATTTTTACTCAATTTCTATTTGGCCCTCACTACTTTAGTTGTATATTTCTCAGCAATCTAAGAATCCTTCTCTTTAATTTGTTGTTTTCCTTGTAGTTTGGGTTCCTGCAAACCCTCGTTTTTCTACTTCTACTTATCCTTATTTCCTATAATAACCGATTTAGGGTTTACATGAATTTGTTCCTCTTTCTTAAAATCTTCACTAGACAACCCAACTTTCTAAAATCCGTTTCTTGAAATAAATTCATCCCAAGTTTGATTTATTTTTTCTAACTTATCCAACGCATTAACTTAATTGGGGAATGGTGATACAAAAATGTCTCTTTATGTAGTGCGTTTTTCCGCATAGTGGCTGCCATTTTCATGAGACTTTTCAACATATAATAGGGCATGTCGATTCACTTATATATATATATATATCTTTTAAATGCTGCAACAAATGGACACGATAAAGGTAGATTACAATATACATTCCCTCACATGTCAAGTATTTTTGAATAAGGAAGACTAAATCCCTCCATGGGTCATTGAGCAGAGTTCTTGATACGCCTTTATCTTGGTTAAGGTTCCTATGTGACTTGTTTAAAAACGTTGTCCAACCTTTTCCTTTTAATATCTGCCCTTTAAACCAAATTTCTCCTTTTCTTTCCATCCTTGTAATTTTTGAAAACAACTTTTTTGTCAAATAAAGTTTTATGTCACCAGTTGTGGTTGTCATCCCGTTGAATGTCTCTACAAAGACCTTAGTGACTACTATGTTATGACCATGAAATATTTCGAAAAGTCGCAACAACCTTACCTTCCTGAAAACTATTTTGCAAGTCGAGAATTCATCAAGGTGTGCAGTTCCTTTCGTCTCATATCTAACGATGAAAGTGGGTTCCATCTTTCTTTCTCATCCTTATTAGGTAGATCCGTTGTATGATGAGTTCAACTCTTTACACAAACATGGGTAAAAAGGTCACATACATAGGTTTCAAAGTGACAGGGTAAATGAAATAACCCGTATGACCAAGGATCGCTAAATGACATGGTTTCATTATTTCACGGGTTTTCGTCATTCAGAAAAATCATTTTATTTTGCATGGATATTTATCATTTTTAATGATGACATATAGGGGTTGGCATCGAGTGGATAGGTTGAATGCAGTAGACGACAAACAATATCATGATTTTCGGTGGAGTAAATGGGAAAATAAGAAACAGTTTCATAGTGTATGAAATCATATTATATGTACAACATATAATCATAACAATTTCATGTTGATATCGTTTATGACATAAATGATTGCATAAATTGGAATGAATGGTATGATACGAGTTCAGGGGATCATGAGTAGAGTTAAGAAAATCAAAGTGTTTTGATGTAGTTACCTAAGGTAATTCTAAATTGCATATTAATGTAAGTTGTATATTGAGAATCGACCCTAATTTTAATCAAGTAAATAAATATCAAAAACTATTACCTTGCTGCTTGGAAAATATGGTTCTAAAAATGACGTTGTTGTAATCTGGTTGAGTGATGAACATTTTGCACATTTGGTGAAATTGTATTTAATTACCATAATTCTTATGTTATTACATGAAATTTCTTATGTCTTTCTTTTGAATGAAGTTAGTTTATTCCATGAAAATGTTCTTCTGTTGTAGTGATCCGAAGTGTATGGTGTTGCTTATAGAAGAAAAATAAACAAATCTGCTACTGCTTAATCAAAGAAATGATTATGATTTAATGATTAACGTGTACTAACTACTTTGATACCACTAGAAAGAACAAAATGAAGGAATCATGTACAATGCTAAAGAAATGAACTATTCTATCTAGTTACCAAGTTTTCAAGCAGAGTTCTCATTCAGATGCACCAGAAAACCAGTTTTCACATTCTGAACCTTATTTTTCTCTTTGCTTTTATTTTTATTTTTTATTTGTTAATTTTTTTAAGAAAATAAAATTCAAAATGAAAGAGGAGGAGAAGAGTTATCCTCCTTGATTAGGACTTCCATCCCATATTTCTGAAGTAATATGGAAACGAATTCATCTTGAGATGTTTGATTGTTGTAGAATTTTAGTCTATGGCCATTGACCAAAAGCATAATTCTTGAACAATTAATTGTTTTGACTCTCACAGAGCCATCGTCAAACACTGTATCAATTTCATAAGGGCCGAGCCAGTGAGTTGTAAACTTACCTTTGATTTTTTTAAACTTTGAATCAAAAAGTAAGGCTCAATCACCAACTTTGAATTGCTTCTTTTTTATAAATTTGTCATTCCATTTTGCTCGTTGCTCCTGTACAAGAGTGGTTTTCTGCAGTGCATCCAAATGAATTTCATCTAGCTCATTCAATTGTATAACTCATTGTTTCTCAGCTTCCGAAAAATTTAATCCTAATATGATGCAATTTTATAAGTTTTCACCTCAAATTCAATGGGTAAAAGTACATGTTTTCCATAAACTAACTCACAAGGGGTGAAAACTGTGACATTTTTCCATGTAGTTATGTATGCCCATAAGGCTTATGGGAATTTATTTTCCCAATCTGATTGATGAAGTTGAAATTTTTTTGGTCAAAATCCCTTCTAAAACCTTATTTGTTGATTCCACTTATCCATTAGCCTGTGGATGATATGGCATGGAATTCATGTGTCCGATTTTATATTGTTTCACAATGGACTAAACTAACTTTGAGGTGAACCATGCCCCCTAGTCTGTAACAATATCCCTAGGTACTCCAAATCGAACAAAAATATCTTCAAACAAGGAATTTACTTATGACTGCTTAGTGGAATTTGGTAAAGCTTTCACTTCTACCCATTTGGTGAAATAATCAATATAAACTAAA
>JZKD02S1439372.1:0-11029 GCA_000966675.3 Picea glauca
ACCAATTAGGTCTTAGTGGACGTTAATCATCATCATCATCATCATCATCAAACAAGCATAAATTAATTAACATGAAGAACAATACGCTTCCTATCACTCCTTCAAACATTTATAAAAGTCACTCAAGACTCAAAATGACATTCTACCATTAAAATCGGCTTTCAATGGTTTCTTAAAGAACCTGATGTTTTCTAAGATGATATTAGGTCAGCCTGTTCAATTAAAGTTGTAGCGTCATTAAAAATAAATGTAAGTTTTGCAAAAATTGCTCTCAATCAAAGCTTTAAGAGTCGTGCTAGCATTAAAAATAGATCTAGATATTTGTATATTAAAATGAATGTGTATCTATTGTACTAATTAAGTAGTGTTCTTTCATGCATGTTTCAATTGATGCCAATGTTGATTTGATTTTATTATAATGCTATTATCTTTTTTTCCCAACCTTTCATTGTGTTCTTTTCATATTTTTCCCTTGAGTTTTTAAAAAACTGTAGATAGTTTTTATGTGTTCTCTACTTTCCCAAAACAAAAGAACGTTGAAATAGTTGCTTATCATAATAAATTTACTTGTTGAGTTGCAGGAAAAGACATTGTCTTCTATTGGAGCATATATGAACAAGTCTTCTTGACAATGTTGTAGTTTCTAGCAATAGACATTGAAGGCAAGGTATGCACATTTTTCCAATATGTAAATACTAGGAGTGAGTGGTGTTTACTTCTATGGTGATCCAAAGAAAACTCTATTTGTGTTGAATTTTTTCTTTTTTGTACAAGACAAAAGTAAATAGGAGAAAAATGGATCCAATTAAAACTTGAAGTAGAAAATAAGAAAAGATAAAATGAGTGCCTAAAGAAAACAAGTTTATTAGACATCAAAAACATGACATTAATGTTATTTAGAAAAATGCATCCTACAATGCTTAGATAACTTTGCATATTCTCCTGGAGATTATTTGTTTGATGCTCTAAAAGTCCTACATAATAGATACACATCTATAGAATTGAGAGAAGGTACAATACAACATTTGAAAGATTTTTTACAAAATAATGATACAGAAGCACTAATATCTTATAAACATGAATTGAACACAAATTTATTGATGGAAATGCATAATGTCAATGATTCGGATATTTATTTGGAAAGAATGTCAAAGTCAGCTTTGATTATTCTGCCACCAGAATATAGAGGCCTTTAGGGAGACATTTTTTGCATATATTGGTTGTCAAAATGGCTCAAAATACTAATAAGAATTTGGTCGAAGACACAAATGAAGCCATACTTACATTTTAATTCAATTTTGTTTTGTTTGCTAGTTTGTCTGTGACCTGCGAGACTAGCCTGTGGCTCAGAAACCATGACTCAGGGGAATGTAAGCCGTCAAAATCACCCGGGGATCACACCCGGTCTGAGCCACACCAACCCTTAACAAGGTTGGATATTTTGTCCCACAGGTTTCGAACCGGTGACTTTAACATCACAGAGTGCCTTAACAACACACTCTGTCACCAACTGTCCTACACCCCAGGGACTACATTTTAATTCAACTTTAAGCAAAAGCACATATGGCATATTGTTTCATGATGACAACCCTCTTGTTGGACATTTTGAACCACTCTTGTGCAAAAGACAAATTGGCACCACCAATAGTCATGAACACAATGAAGAGCCTGTGAAATATGAAAACATAGAACAACAATGGGCATAGATAAAAAAGAACAAGATGTTAGCAAATGGACTTGAACAAGTTCATGAATCCAATAGTGCTTATGGTGAAAATCCCCTTTGAAACCATTTGTCATTTAACACAAGACAAATATGATGTGCCTTTCTTGTGACGCATATTGGTGCAAAATTTTTCCAATGTGGTGATGCATAATGATTCTTTTGCAATTATATGCACACAACAATATTATTATCAATGTGTGTGTGTGTGTGTGTGTGTGTGTGTGTGTCTCCCAAGGGTGGAAAATTGGAAAGCGTATATTGTGCATTTGGCATTGCCATGTGAGAAAGGAAATATAGAAGGTGGTATTTTTGTTTATGACTAGATAGCCTATATTTGGGACATAGAAATATGCTTATGGTTTGCTAAGACAACCTTTATGCTAACTAAATTCCATTCGATCAAAAATGAATCAAAGATATTTAATGTTATTTTGCATAAAAAAACATAGGGCATTTTCATTTTGAGGGCCCATTACAAAAAATATGAAAAACAATTATTAACATGAAGCCAATATTGTCTCCTAAAAAATATAGAGAGAGAAGAAAAGTTTATCTCTTCAGTCTCTTAAAAAAATTATTAGGAACAATGTTGTGCCACAACAAGAAGCAATGACATTTGATCTAGAAGTAGTTAAAATAGAAGAAAAAAAACGAAAATGTTATTAAGGAAGAATTTAAATTGTTCAAACAAGGGAACAATGATCAAAAAATAGAAAACAATTAGGCTTTCCCATCAAAATAAGGAAGAACAAGAAAACATATGAGCAAGCATTCGAGAAACATGTCATTGGCATGTCTATCTACAATCGTTTAGGTTGCAATCTCACTTTATTTAGAAAAGATGTAGTAAACAACAAACAAATATTTATACAGAAAGTTGGCATTGAAAGAGAAAAAACAAAATTGAAATGATGCACAAGTGACAATTTAGAAAATCAATACACTTGCAAACCTTGTCAAAACAATTTGTGGCATGATGAGATTCCCAAATTTGCATGTCCACAAGATATTGGATGAAATAAGTGCATATGCATAATTAAGCAACTAAATGAATTAGAGGAAAAGATAATAACATTGAGATTACCTTTCTTGCAAATTTGAGAGCTAGGTAAAAAATATAGAGGACAACAAGTGTGATTAATTGGAGGTGTAACCAATGTGCATAATGACATATCTCGAATTCAACATGTTCTACCTCATGACATAAAACAAATTGACTCTTTTGTAGTTAAAATAAAGAAAAATGTATGCTACAAAAGTGCTTATGATTTTGGTCGCATTCATGTACACATGGTCATGAAAGAATTAAAGTGACTATGCAAAACCATACTCTATAAAATGGAGAAAGTTGTTATAAATGAAAATTGGAAACAAATTTTTAACTAGGAAAAAGATGCATATGCAACTGACAATGATAAATAAATTGACAAGGACATCAATGAAAACATTGAAGAACCAATAACAAAGACACTACATGGATTCACGAATTCACGTAGTATATATGATATTCAAAACAACAAAAATAAACACGGCTCCCATTGATGGCTACATGCCATTAGGAATTAGTAAAGATACATATTAAGAGGAAATGATATTCCCTACACTTTTCTATGGAGAAAAATGACTAGACGATGTTACAAAAATATTTACGTATCAAAAAATTGCTCAATGGGAAGTATTACACAAAGACCATGACTTTGTGTACCACATCATTGATTTGTTTTACAAGGTAGTTCACATTATTCTTAAGAAAGTGCTCAATTGTATTTGGATTAGAATACGAAAACAAAATTTGAAGGGAAGAAAACTACTAGCAAGGATGTTAAGTTAAAACCAAATTTGGATACGATACTAAAATCAGACATTGGTTACAAAGATCTAAAATCAAATTGCATATCACCATATTACTTTCTAAGTTTACTTAGGAACCTTCATTCAACAATACGACAACTAGGACCGTGAATGTTCTTTGTATCCTTTAGTAGTGTGGAACATTGTTGGAAACCATTAATGAATGCATTAAAACATATAAAAGAAAAAAACAAACCACCTATTGAAGATGACATACAAGAGAATGAAATTGAAACATTGATAGGAAATGATCCAATAACTTGTGTATGATACTACAAAAACATAATAAACTCTCTACGACAACTAATTTCTCATGATTACAAATACTATGGGGAGATGAAAGATCGTTTATTTATAATAGAGTTCCAAAGTAGAGGAGGTCAACATGACCATGCATTTATATGGATAAAGGATGCACCGGTCTATGAAAGAAATGTAAATGTTGAAATAGGGGACTTTGTAGATAGATAATTGTCTTATGATTCAAGAATACTTGCAAATGATCTTAAAACAATTCAAGATCATCATTGCACAAGATTTCGTAGGAAAAAGAAAAAAATTCAATGTAGATTCAATTTCCTCATTCCTTCAATGAGAAAGACAAGAATACCTTAACCAACATAATTTAACAATGATACAACAAAGAAAAATTCAAAACTGATTTTTGGCACTCTAGAGTATGTTAAATACAATGAGACATTTTTTTGTAGGTTACAAATCTCAGAGAAAACCCATGAGTACTTCCCCTCATTTCAAGGATGGTACCCAGGGTAAACCCTAGAATATTCAGGGCCCAAGGATATTCAAAAATAGGGCTCAAATCCATTACAATAATATACTCATTATGACCTCAATATGTCACTTACGAGAATTGAACCTATGTGGGGAGGATAACAATCATTCCTCCCAACCACCAAGCTAAACCCAATTGACAATACAATGATACATACATCTTTGATAGTTTCTTAGAGAGATTGGATTTGAAAAAATATGAATACATCGATGCAATTAAATGTAGTTTAAATTGAATAACAATTTTACTAGAGAGAAGAGTAGTAGACATATGGACTAATAGTTTTTCTAATCTTATTATAGCAATTTGGAATGCAGACACGTATTCTCATTTTGTACTTGATTAATACATTGCAACTACATATTGTAGGTCATACATTAAAATATTGATAGAACAATGACAATGTCATTTAAGCATATATGAGAAGAATACCAAAAACTAAATCTCTATGACATACAAACAATAAGCAATCTTGGAAAAGCTTTGTTAAACTTGCAACAAATGTCTACACAACAAGATGCATATATTGTTTTGTATCTATTATTGAATACAATATCAAGGAAATGTATAGTTATTAATATTTCACCCAAAGACCAACGATCAATTATTCTAAAAAAACCTAAAAGATATGCAACGAGAACCAAACAATTCAGAATACATTGTATGTGCATCAATCATTGATTTCTATGTGAAACGCCTTGTAAACATTGAAAATATATGCTTGGTATAATTTGCATCAAGTTATACAAAAAAGGGAAAGAAACGAAGAAATAACGATATGTCATATGTCATTAGATAAGTGAGATACAATGAACATAAAGACCCAAACAATTTATGTAGAGAACAATTGATTTTATATGTTCCATACATGCTTGATGAAATCATTTATAAGAAACATTATTTAACTTGTAAGAATGCCTACATGAGCTTGAAAGAAACCATAACGCAAAATGAAAAAAAAAATCACATATACAACAACTAAAGCATGGGGTAACCTTGATGATGCATCAAGCATGCTTGAAGCTAGAGATTATGAAGTGTTTAATAGAAATGGAATTAAAGAGACCCAATCAATTTCTAATGATATAGTCTCTAATAATAATAAGTACTATGAAGAATATAATATTGATACTAATCTCCAATACTTTCAAAACAAAACAAAAAAAGATAAAAACATCATTCAATAGACCTTATCATGTTGCAATCAACCACATATATTAGAGAACATAACATCATATAACATGATAAGATGGTTGAACAAATAACAAGAAACTATAGTCAAAGATATATTGACTAAAAAGAAAAAGGCACCAAACGAACCAATCCATTTATTTTTTCCATGAAGCGTGAGGACTAGGAAAACATTTACTGTGAAGGCAATTTTTCAATTCTCTGGCACATGTACAACATTGGAATTGAATATAACTTGCTTAAATTAAAAGGAATCATAAGTTACAACTTACACATGAAAAGAAACATTTAATGAAGGGGGTGTCACACTACACTCTGAATTCTACATGCCTTTTAACAAATCAACATACCTACCCCTAAATAATGAAAGTTTGATACACTAACAAAACACTATGAACAACTTTGTATTGTGCTAATTGTTGAGGTGTCCCTTGTCAGCTCGACATTCTTGTACCAAATTGATGAATGATTGTGAGAAATAAAGTAGAGCCAAACAACATATTTCAGAAATTTTGATATAATATTATGTGGGGACTTGTATCAAGCACAACCTGTCAAAGATTCTTTGATTTTTGAAAACCTGATATTGAACAAGCATAAATTATAATATACGTTTTGGAAAAAAAAAAAAAATGTTATGAGTTGCACATGTCAATGCATCAAAAAGAAAAATATGTTATCAGAGACTTGAAAAAAAAGAGATTGATTGAGCAATCTAACGAGAACATAGAATACATAAATCACCATTGCTATATACCACCACTAATAGATCCATTGTTTCTGTACTTGTTTTACAAAAACAAAGATGTGCAAAGACATGATGAAAAAAATCTTTCATAAGTAGATGAAGAATTGATAACTCTTAATGCATTTGATGAACTTGAAAATAGTGAATAGAACTTTAGAACTTATGACAAGACAACTACCTTGCCATCAAAAATAGTAGTCAACAGAAATGTCCTAGTTGAGATATATGTTAGAAACTACAACATAGAATATAGCCTTGTCAATGGTATTGATGGAGAATTGAAGAGTTATTTAAAGGGGAAAAAAGAATTGAATGTCATTTGGATAAAATTTGTCGACCAAGTTGTCCAAAAATTGCAAAGAGCAAAGTTCCATGAATTATATGACAAAAATATTCACCAAGTTGGAAACCAATATTTCCAATTGCAAAGCCATTGTCATACACTAGAGGAAGGAATCAAACAACAATTCCAAATACAGCTAGCTTGTGCTAGAACAATACAAAGAGCACAAGGATTGACTTTAGATAAACTTGCATTTGACCTAATCAACATTAAAACACATGGATTGGCATACAAAGCTTCATTACAAGTCAATAATGCATTCATTGTTTCTAGTTCAAAAATTAACACATGAAAACTTTTGCGTAAACAAAAAAAGTGACAGCAATGGATCATGTAAATTAGACTATGTGCAAACTTCAATCACATGTTTCAACAAAATTTTAGTTGTAACTTTGAACACACATAGTTTACATGCACACCTTGATGACATCCTACAAGATGAAAACCTTATGAGAAATACGATCCTTTGTTTCCAAGAAACACAAACAAATTTCCTTCCAAGCAAAAAAAAAATTCCAAATTCAATCTTAATGCGACATACTCTATCCATGGTGTCCTCTCTTGTATAGAAAGAAACATAGACATAATTGCAACAAATTTTTTTTGCAATAACAAATTTGAATTTGTTATGTTAGAGGTGTATATCCAACATGTTTTTGTAATGAACATATATGTTGCTCCATTTACATATGCCTCAACAATCGTTGAAACAATTTCAATAGCCAAAGTGAAAATGGTTCAGAGTGATTATATCTTGATAGTTATTGGTGATTTCAATATTGGAATTCATGCAAATAGTCAAAGAAGCAAACAACTAATAGACTATATGCATTCACAACAATTGCAAGAGATAGATATGGGGGGTAAATTTCTCTGTGGTTTCCCTTTTTACCGTAGGTCCGAAATTCTCTCATCCTCCTCTCTCGGTGGAAGATGCGGACGCATCTCTTCTCTGTCTACAGTTAGGAATTCCCAAGTGGTGGGAGGTTTATTTTATCATTTCTTAAGGTTTTTTTTTGCCAGCGAATATGGTAATTTATGAAGACATCGTGGATTACTCACCAGATCATGTTGATTTGTTGCCCTGGTCCTCGTCTGTTCCCCACCCCCTACTTCCTAGCCGACCTGTGTTTGTTTGATCCTATCTCGATGGTCCAGGATGAATCTTTTTCGTCTTTCTTCAGCACCCGCTCCCACTTCTATCGTGCCTTATGGATCCCTAGGCCATGGATAGTTCCTCGACCCTTCATTGGAGGAGGGTCTTGATTCAAGGTATGCTCTCTCTCACCCTCTTGATCTCTCTCTTCAGGGTCTTTTGAGTGGTCTCCCAGGATTTTTGTCTCAAGGCTTTTCTCAAGACTACTTAGCGGGAGATCCATTGTCACGACCACCTTTGATTCAATATTCATGGATGCCTATGGTTTCTACCTTGTCATGCTCCCTTCCTGATAGTTTGTTCTTGGCCCCCAACTCAGAGGTCTTCCAAGGTTTGGAATAGGTTTTTCTTTCTTCATGCCTCTATCCAGATCTAGAACAGGCTCTTCCTCCTGGTTCTGGCTCGTCGCGACCTAAAGTTGGAATTATTGCCTTGTGTCTAGACCCTTCCAATCTTAATGGATTGGATGGATTTTCAGGGGGGTCTCGGCTGTCCCAACACCCTTATTTCACTCCTCTCCTCAAAGCCCCGGACACAAATAGTGAAGGAAAAACAAGTGTGCATTGGCTTCCACAATTGAATCAAATCTTGTCTTTATCACCATTGCTAAGGTTTCTGAGATGGCAAACAAAACCCTTGTCGGGAAATCATATGGAGAAAATTGTATCCTCAAAACCCTTCAATCATAGGTGATTGTTTCATGGGGCTCCTCCTATAGTTCTCTTCCACATATTATCCGCCTAGAAAAAGGGTGGTTCATGATAAAATTTGTTGAAGTCTCTCAAGACAATAAATCGTTGTTGAGCGGATGGTGTATTTACTCTTCCTTAGTTTTACAGAAGAAGTGGGATCCCTAATTTGATGCAAGCAGTGAAAAAATGGACCCCATCCATACTTGGGTCTGTTTGCTTGGTCTCCCTCCACACTTCTAGTTATTTAAATGTTTTCAAGCAATTGGTAACGTGTTGGGAGATTACATAAATGTAGATATCTATTTCAAAGAGACGGGGAAGTTGTCAATGGTTTGTATTCTTGTCTCCCTCAATGTAAGGGAATGGCTACAAAAATAGTTTAAGATGACAGACAAGGGGTGCACTCATACTCAAATTTTGGATTATGAAGGTGTGCCCTTTAGGTGTAGGCATTGTCACGAATATGGAAACATTCTCAACGATTTCCATCTCCCCTTCCGAGGCAAGGAAGATAATTCTTCTCCTGCTCATTTCAAGAAGTGTTCTGGAAAGATTGCTAGTGATAGCTCCATCTCAGTTCCATCCTTGGCAGATCATTTGTTCTCTTCAGGCCACCCTCCCCTCACTCAATAAGTGGTTTCAACCATCCATGAGCTTGCCTCTTGCACTGTGGATATTTCCTTGGTCCAATCCTCGACTGCAGCTAGTTACAAGGTCTTCCCTCCCCTTGGGTCACACATATTTCATCCTCAAGGCTCCTTTTAGGGTATTCATATATCTTTTCCTTTTCCTTTTAATGGTTTAATTCAGTCTCTAAAGTATCTAAAATTGGATCCCATCCCATTCGTTTAGCACCTCCCCTTCCTAAACCCTCGATCTCTTAGGTATTTTCCACTCCCCTATCATCTTCCCCTCTTCCAATAGCCTTATTCTCCCTTATCCTACCTTCTCCTCCTAGCTCCCCTACTTATCCCTCTTCAGAGGACCCCTCCTATGTTGGCTTTGAGGATTCGTCCATTTGTTTCTGCCTCTGGAACAAAAATATCATATCCAGAGTGTCAGGTAGCTGTGGTCTTGGTTTGAAACTTGATGTGCACAATACCAAAAAGGGTAGAGGTCACATCTCACATCTCTCAAAGGAACAAATCCATGCACTAGTTGAATTTGCTTCTGGCAGACAATGATCCATATTCAGGGCCCTTAGAAAAGATCATGCCCCTGAGGGTGTTACCCCATGAAGTTTCTCTCCTTCAACTGCAAGGGGGTGGTGAGCCCCCAGAAAAAACTTGACCTGGAGTGGTCAGTCATCTTGAATCAACCAAGTTTCATTCTCCTCCAAGAAATGATGTCTATTGAGGCTTATGTGACAAGGATGTTGGACTCTCTCTTTCCTTCTTGGAAGTTCATAGGAACTGATGATAATGGTCGCTCCAAGGGATTGGTGGTCAGATGGAATACCTTGTTTGTGAAAGAATTAAACTCCTAGGCCCTGGACTCTTTCATGCGGATGGATTTTTTTTTGGAGGGATTGGGGATTCAATTCAAGGTTTTAAATGTGTATGGGTCATATGCTAAGTGTGCCCCCTTCTGGGACTCCCTCCTAAAGAACAACCTTCTCAAGGTTGAGAATCTTATCCTCGGTGGAGATATAAACTTCTCTATGGGGGAAGTTGAAGTTTAGGGCCCTTCTTCTCATCTAGATCCCCAATCTCATATTTTTCCAACCTTATTTTTTAAAATGGAATTAATGACATTGCCCCCCTCAAGCTCCTTCATATCTAGATGAATATGAGGTTGGGTAAGGCTCGAGTCTCAAAACATCTTGACCGTTTTCTGGTTTAGAACTCCCTTTTTGATATCCCTTTTCAATTTCTTCAATGGATTGGTAATGGGGGAGAGTTAGATCACTCCTTGGTAATGGTTTGAAATTGAAGGAGGTCCCAAGAAGCCTGCCAGCCCTTTTAAATTCAATGCAACATGGTTATCTAACAACGATTTTCATAAAATAGTGAAAGAGAACTCGGATGGATTTGACCAAGGAATTGGCCTCGCTGTGTTTGTTCAGTTTGCGGCTAATATAAAGCAAAGAAAGTAGTTGGTGATCCCCTAGGATCATGATAAGTGGGCTAGAGAGGAGCAGGAACTAAGACAAATTGAGGCTCAACTCGATCGTATCTCTCAGTCTGCAGATGGGGGGTTTATCTCAATGGAGTCTAAAGAAGACCTTAAAGCATTGGAGACCCTTCGAAGGAAATTGTTGGATGATCATGAAGTTGAATGGTGTCTGAAGAGAGGGGCCATCTGGTTGGATAAAGGGGATGAAAACACTAAATTCTTCCACGCATATGTAAAAGGTAGGAAAGTGTTTAACACTATCTAGTGTTGGTTGTGGAGATTCATTATCTTCCTGATTAAGATGTTTGTTTCAATTGTGCTTGGACCCCATTCCATAACGGGGTAGTGTGGGGGGGCTTTCCCCCCCACAACTGTCTCCAAGGGGGTCCAAGGGGGGCGGTGACAATTTTTTTA
>JZKD02S1439383.1:0-11029 GCA_000966675.3 Picea glauca
TGAGGGATTTCACCATAAGGGGACCACTTTGGATTTCATACATTTCTACTTATTATAACCCATGACAAGACAATAACGAGTCATCTTTACATCAAACAATATTGGGTCCATTACCCAACCTTTGTGCTATGGGGCTTTCTTCAAGGGTTGACATCAATGACAACCAACCTTAATCAATAAGTTCTACATCCTTATGCTTGAGCTGCATGTGGTGATCCGAGATCTTTCCATCTATGTGACTTATTAAAGAATTTTATTAAATGAGCATAAACTGAAATGCACCATAAAGAATGAAAGCTCAATAATAAAGAGACATGCGTATCATATCTGAACATAAAAATCTTGATAACGGAGTTCATCCCTGGTGGACTACGTCTCCGGGTCCTGCTCTCAAATGGGTAGGCCTTTTTATTAACTCAGCAAAAGAATTTGGTAAAACACATAAGTATACCTCATTCTACATTTAAGCTATAGAAGCTTTTCTCAGATCAAAAAATAAACAACACCACTAAATTCATGGCATTGAATTACCCAAAAATGTCTGTCTCCACGCCTTGATATGAGTCTGTACTTTCAGGCCCAAGAGAAAATTTGTCTCAGTTTTCGTGCCTGCAAACTGCAATAAATTAATGAAACCTGTCTTGGTTTCCATGCCCCATCCATACGGTCGCACACCTTGGTCCTTCCCCCCTGTGCATTGACAAATTTCAAAATTTAAATAATAAAGGCAAGCAGATTAACCAACGGGACCGTTTGGTCCAACGATTGGCGGAGGTAAAATTAGGTGCTTGTATTGGGGAGAGGTCCTGGGGTCAAACCCGCAGGCCTCCCCCTTTGGCTTGTTTGTTTTGCAACGTTGGAACCTCCCTGCTAACTTTGGCAAAGGAGATAACTATGGCGGTGTATTGTTTGAACCGTGGAACCTTCTCGCTAACTCTGGCAATTGGCGATAACTTTGGTGGTGTATTGTTTCAACCAACCAGATATGGTAGTGGTTGCATTTAAATTTGGAATATTGGGAGTTGGTGGCAGCCAACCCTGCCATTTTTGAAATATTCAGTTGTTGGGCATCATTGTGCATTTGCCCACTGTCGCATGGAAACCCATGACAAGGCCACGTGGTGACCTTTTATTGGTCCACGTCACCACTTCTGCATGGTCATGCCACATCATCCCCGCCACATCATATTACCACATCACCTGCCAGGTGGTTGTATGGAGTGCCACATGGGTGTATGGATTTTCATGTGGCACTTTTACATTGGTCCACAGACTGATCGAAAAAATCCAAAAATGAGTGACACATGGAAACCTTTGGTGCTGCCACATCATCATGACACATGTCATCCTCTGCGTGTTCCATGTACCTTGCACATATGCTGATGTCATCCATACTGATGTTGACGTCAGTAGTACGGATGCTAACTCATCCCTGCTGGCTGGGTTAGGTTGAACAAAACTTTGACCGTGGATATCTTTTGATTTGTAATTCTGTTTGATGAGTCGTTTATGTCGTTGGAAATATTGCGATGCGCTATTCGCAATGATGCCAATTTTACTAAGTTTTGAGGACTTTGAATTTTTTCCCTTTCTCTGTCTGCTGAGGCCATTCTGATCTTCCTGAGGTGCTTTTATGAATTCTAAGTTATCCTTAGACTTCTCTAGATCCTTTTTGCATCACGCCTTCCCACTGAGAGCTTTTTGGACCACCAAAATCTTTCATCAATCAACAGATAAGTGAGGGAAGAGTTCCCTCACCTTGTCCTTCTCAATCAACTTTGCTTTGCTTGGATGTGTGCAATTTAAGCCAACTCAAATATAATTAACATCACCCCTGTGTGAATTCCTCATCCTTCTGTCCAGGATGATATCTTCCTTCAAATCGTCCAAGTAATCAGAAGTAAACTCATCAACTGAATGTATCAAAACTTCCTCACCCTGATCCATGATCATGGGAGGCTAAAAAAGTTTCAAGTTTTCTACATTTACAACTAAGTAGATATGCATATAAGGTGGAAGATCTAAATGAAAAGCATTGGTGCCACTTTTCTCTAGAATAGTGAAGGGTCCATATCGGATAAGCTTGAGTTTCTTGCCTTCACCCTTCAATCGCTCCTTGTTGATGTGAAGCCATACCTGGTGTCCAACCTGGAACTGATGATCAGCCTTGTGTTTGTCATGTCAAGATTTATATTGTGCTTGACTCTTCTCCAACTGTTCCCTGACTGCTTGGTGTACTTGTTGGATCCTTTGAATGAACTTGCGAGCCCTGTCTTCATTTATTTCTTCATTGGAATCGACATCTTTCTCATACATCAAGTCCAAAGGGACCTTAGGGAAATACCCAAAACATGTCTCAAATGGAAAACACCGACTAGAGGAATGGAAGGCTCGATTGTAAGCATGATGTACATAGGGTATCTGGTCATCCCACAACTTGGGATGCATGCTGCAACAGCCTCGAAGAAAAAGTACCATTGTTCGGTTAACAACCTTTGTCTGTCTGTCAATCTGTGGATGGAAAGTAGTGCTCCTCTTCAACTTGGTGTCCATCATTCTCCACAATCTTGTCCAAAAATCTCCAAGGAATCGAGTATCTCGATCCAAGATAATGGATGTGGGTAACCCAAAGTGAACCCAAACATACTGAAAGAAGAGATTAGCAGTATGCTCAACAATGATATGGTTTTTACATGGCATCAAGATACACATCTTTCTAAACCTATCCACTACTACATACAAATAGTCATGACCCCCTTTTGACATTGGTAAACTCCCTACAAAATCCATAGAGATACTTTCCCATGGATGGGATGGAATAGGAAGTGGTGAGTATAGCCCCAATTTTCTTTTAGTGGGATTACAAGTAGAACACATCCCACACCCCTTTACATATTTAGTTTCAATTGATTTCATTTGAGGCCAGTAACAAAACCTTTACATATGAGCCATAGTTTTTCCTACCCCAAAATGCCCAGACACAAGAGAAGTGTGAGCTTCTCGTATTACATGGACTCGTTCACTTGTAGGAATACATATCTTTCCAAGATGGTAGAGTAGTTTTCCCTGCAGACAATAGTTCTCTACTTGTGCACCATGGGTTAACTTCCCAAATACCTCTTTAAAATATTCATCAAAAACATATTATTCCACATAGCTATCATGAGATAAAGAAGCATTCTTCAAAATAACAGAAGCAACAATAGGAGGTCTAGAAATCATATCGGCTACCTTGTTACTTGTACCTTTTTTGTATTTTATTACCAAATGAAATTGTTGAAGAAAACCCATCCACCTGTAGTGCCGAGATTGTTGCATCTTGGTTTGTGCTTGGAGATATTGTAAGGGATGATGATCTGTATGTATGGTTGTTTCCTTCCCTAACAAGTAGTGCTTCCATTTCTTTACACTTTGAACTAATGCATACAAATCTTTATCATATGTAGGATAGTTAACAATTACTTGATTAAAATTTTCAGAGTGGTAACATATAGGCTTACAATATTGCATCAGTACTGTACCCATGGCATATCTGCTAGCATCTGTCTCGATCTCAAGAGGTTGTTGAAGATTCGACAATGCTAATACTGGTGCGGTACTGATATTTTCCAAAGTGTCGAATGCCTTTTGTTTCTTTCCTCCCCACTGAAAAGTGTTCTTCACACTGATTAAGGCATGCAAAGGAGCTACAATAAATGAGAAGTTTGAAATGAATCTCCTCCAGTACTGGACTACACCTAAGAAGCTTCGTACTTCAGTTACATTTTTGGGCTCAGGCCAATTTACAATTACATCAATTTTGGAAGGATCAATTTTCAATTGTCCTCCTCCTACAATATGACCTACGTACACTAGTGCAGCCTTGCCAAATTAACATTTCAAAAATTTTACATACAATGTTTTCCTTTGCAAAGTATCCAATACTTTCTTTACATGCCTTACATGTTCATCCCAAGTCCCACTAAATATAATAATGTCGTCTAAATATACAATTACAAAATAATCTAGAAATGGCCTGAATACATCATTCATCACACACATGAAGGTTGTCAGAGCATTACAAAGCCCAAACGACATAACTAACCACTCAAACAATCCTTGTTTTGTTTTAAAGGAAGTTTTCCATGCATCCTATTCTGCAACCCTGATCTGATGGTATCCACTGCACAAATCCAACTTTGTGAAATAAACATCATTCTTTAATTGATCAAGTAAATCATCTATACGAGGAAGAGGGTATCAATTTTTCATTGTGATTTTGTTTAAGGTTTGATAATTGACACACATTCACCATGTGGCATCCTTCTTTGGCACCATCATGATTAGAGAACCACAAGGAGATGAGTTGGGTTCGATGAGCCCTTGATCCAACAAGTCCCGTACCTGTTTCTTGATCTCTGTCATCTCTACAACCGACATCCTGTACATGCCCACATTAGGAAGAGGCGAATCTTGTTGAAGATGTATTTCATGTTGGATTTCCCTCTCAGGAGATAATCCATCTGGTTTCTGAAAGATGTCATCATACTTAGAAACAATATTAATTAAGTCTTTCTTCTGAGAAGGATCACATCCTTGGAAGGCGTCAGATGTTCCGACATCCTTTTCTCTTACGACCATGAGTACACATCTCTTATTAGTGTTTATGAGTCTCTTCATTTGTCCTGCACTAACAAGTGTTGTGTTTACCCTCATGTTGTGGGTTCTAACAATATATTCCACTCCCCCTTTAGTAAGATGATATTTGTTTTCATGATGAAAGAAGACTACTTTTCTATCATAAAGATAAGGACTCCCTAACACTATGCCACATATATCAAGTGATACAACATCCAAATCAACTTCATCAATCGACTTTGAAGCAATAAAAAATACGACCCTACATTTCTTGGTGAAATTAAGTTTTGCTTTATCACATACCCAACCAAGAGGATAAGGATTTGGATGTGGTTTAGTTTCAAGACCCATCTTTTTGACAAGTGCTTCAAATATCAAGTTTACTTGGGAACCCAGATCAAATAATGTATCTATCTTAGTGTGCTTAGATACAACTCTTATGTGAAATAATTCATTCCTCTTCCTTTCATCATCATGAGATTCATTATTGGAATTTGAACTAGCATGAAGGGAATCTTTACCTTGTACTCCAACCGTTGTGATCTTTTCTTCGTCTCCTCAATCAGAACCAAGATCTTGTTGCACTGTAGCAACTGTCTTTGTCTTCCCCTTTCCACCGAACTATTTCTATCTTTTCTATGGATGTAATTTACAACATTGTTCATCATCGTGACCATTTTTCTTGCTATGAGTGCAATATGGATTTCCTTCTTCCCTCTTTACAATGGCAGTTTTTTTGTCCTTCCTTTTAAACTTTTTAAATTTCTTATGTGGGAAATTGGAAGGCTTCTTTGTGGGATATTCTTGAACATGCTTTCCCCGATTCTCAAGGTGAGTGGCTTGCACACAAACTTTGTCAAGACTGGTGGGGTTAAACAATAGTAAAATATGACGAATATAATTGTGAAGTGCACCAATATACTTCATTAAAGTTTCATAAGAATCTAAAGGAATGTTTAATGCAAGAGATTTCTTCCTAAATTCTTCCGTGAAACTTTGTACAATTTGACCTTTACTTTGTCTTAAAATTTTCCATTCCATCACTGCTTTACGTAAATAACCCAATGGATAAAATTGCTTCCTTATTGCTGATTTAAATTCCAACCATGAGGAAAGAAGATTACCACACTTACTTTTGTCCTGAAGTTTTCTCTCCCACAATACGAGAGCAGTGCCTTCCAACTGAAGAGAGGGCAATTTCACTTTAACTTCCTCTTCATCAATCTGTTGAACATGACAATACACTTCAACCTGTCGGATCCAATTATCTAGCTTTTCAGGATTAAAATCTCCATTAAACATAGGTAAAGAAAATTTTACATCAAGATTTAATAATGATTTCTTAAAAGAGACTTTATGAATAGAATGATGAGAATGATGGGAATGATTAGAGGAATAAGAGCTAGAACACGATGTTGAGATGGAGGCTCTGAAGGGTCTCCTCCAGTATCTTGATTCATTGAAGGATTATTGTAATATCCCAAAGTTCGAGCCCTGTTGTAATCATGTTTTGTAAATCATGCTTTGTAGGCTGGTGAGCCGAGTATTGATAAGCTGATAGGCTTATGTGTTTATTAGGCTGTAGAGCCTAAGTGTTAAAGGCCAGGAGCCTGATTTTGTACATGTAATTATGCACATTATTAATAAAAGATAAACATCTCTGTGTGTGGATTGACCACAATGAATGAGTGATGGGGGAATAAGCTTCCATAAAGATTGGGTAAGGGAGAGGGGGCTGAAAGGTAAGAAAGAGGGGATAATCTTGGGGGCTTAATCCCTTGGGAATAATATTTTATTATTATTCCAAAGTACTGTGTAAATGTATATGTTTTGTCCTAAGTTCCTGGAGAGGAACGCATGTTGATGGAGAGGCAATGCTACCATTATCATATACTTATGCTTCATTTTTCTTCCCTTTCTTCTTCATCCTCTTCTCATAGTCTCCATACATTCACTTGACCATTTCTGACATGCAATATAAGACCATGTGGAAGATTTTTTCCTGTTCATCACACTTGTCCTCTTCGGCCATTTTCTTCCTTCGGGATGCACGACCAATTTCTGGGTTGAAATTCTTAAGTGTTCCTTCACCTTGTTTATGCTTGGCCCTAGTAAGAATTCACACTCAACAATTCAAGTCAAATATGACTGCTCTGATACCAACATGATCCAGAATCTTTCCATCGATGTGACTTATTAAAGAATTGTATTAAATGAGCATAAACTGAAATTCACCATAAAGAAGGAAAGTTCAATAATAAAGAGACATAAGCATTAGATCTGAACACAAAAAACTTGATAATGGAGTTCGTTTCTAGTGGATTACATCTCCTAGTCCTGATCTCAAATGGGTAGGCCTTTTTATTAACTCAACAAAAGAATTTGGAAAAATACATAAGTATATCTCATTTTGGATTTAAGCTATAGAATTTTTGCTCATATCAGAAAACAAAAAAACACCACTGAATTTGTGGCATCGAAATACCCAAAAAAGACTATCTCCACGCCTCAATATGAGTCTGGCACTTTGAAGCCCAAGAGAAATTCTATCTTGGTTTCCGTGCTTGCAACCTACAATAAATTAATGGAACCTGTCTCGGTTTCCATGCCCCATTCGTACGGTTGCGTTCCTTGGTCCATCCCCCCTGTGCATTGGTGAATTTCAAAATTTAAATAATAAAGGGGGGCGGATTAACCAACGAGACCGTTTGGTCCATTAGTTAGTGGAGGTATATTTGGGCGCTTGTATTGGGGAGTGATCTCGGGGTCGAACCCGTGGGACCCCTCCTTTGGCTTGTTTGTTTTGCAATGATGGAACCTCCCTGCTAACTTTGGCAAAGGCGATAACTATGGCGGTGTATTGTTTGAACCGTGGAACCTTCCCGCTAAATCTAGAAATTGGCGATAATTTTGGTGGTGTATTGTTTCAACCAACCAGATATGGTGGTGGTTACATTTAAATTTGGTATATTGGGGGTTGGCACCAGCCAACCCTGCCATTTTTGAAATATTCGGTTGTTGGACGTCATTGTGCATTTGCTCGCTACCATGTGGCAACCTTTTAGTGGTCCACGTCACCACTTTTGCACGCTCATGCCATGTCATCCCTGCCACATCATATTTCCACATCACCTGCCAGGTGGCTGTAAGGAGTGCCAGGTGGCTGTATGGACTGCCAGATGACACATTTCCATTGGCCCATGAACTAACCAGAAAAGTCCAAAAATGAGTGACATGTGGCAGCCTCTAGTGATGCCATGTCATCACGTTGATGTCATTTTGACATCATCATGACATGTGTCATCCTATGCNTGTGATCTTTTCTTCGTCTCCTCAATCAGAACCAAGATCTTGTTGCACTGTAGCAACTGTCTTTGTCTTCCCCTTTCCACCGAACTATTTCTATCTTTTCTATGGATGTAATTTACAACATTGTTCATCATCGTGACCATTTTTCTTGCTATGAGTGCAATATGGATTTCCTTCTTCCCTCTTTACAATGGCAGTTTTTTTGTCCTTCCTTTTAAACTTTTTAAATTTCTTATGTGGGAAATTGGAAGGCTTCTTTGTGGGATATTCTTGAACATGCTTTCCCCGATTCTCAAGGTGAGTGGCTTGCACACAAACTTTGTCAAGACTGGTGGGGTTAAACAATAGTAAAATATGACGAATATAATTGTGAAGTGCACCAATATACTTCATTAAAGTTTCATAAGAATCTAAAGGAATGTTTAATGCAAGAGATTTCTTCCTAAATTCTTCCGTGAAACTTTGTACAATTTGACCTTTACTTTGTCTTAAAATTTTCCATTCCATCACTGCTTTACGTAAATAACCCAATGGATAAAATTGCTTCCTTATTGCTGATTTAAATTCCAACCATGAGGAAAGAAGATTACCACACTTACTTTTGTCCTGAAGTTTTCTCTCCCACAATACGAGAGCAGTGCCTTCCAACTGAAGAGAGGGCAATTTCACTTTAACTTCCTCTTCATCAATCTGTTGAACATGACAATACACTTCAACCTGTCGGATCCAATTATCTAGCTTTTCAGGATTAAAATCTCCATTAAACATAGGTAAAGAAAATTTTACATCAAGATTTAATAATGATTTCTTAAAAGAGACTTTATGAATAGAATGATGAGAATGATGGGAATGATTAGAGGAATAAGAGCTAGAACACGATGTTGAGATGGAGGCTCTGAAGGGTCTCCTCCAGTATCTTGATTCATTGAAGGATTATTGTAATATCCCAAAGTTCGAGCCCTGTTGTAATCATGTTTTGTAAATCATGCTTTGTAGGCTGGTGAGCCGAGTATTGATAAGCTGATAGGCTTATGTGTTTATTAGGCTGTAGAGCCTAAGTGTTAAAGGCCAGGAGCCTGATTTTGTACATGTAATTATGCACATTATTAATAAAAGATAAACATCTCTGTGTGTGGATTGACCACAATGAATGAGTGATGGGGGAATAAGCTTCCATAAAGATTGGGTAAGGGAGAGGGGGCTGAAAGGTAAGAAAGAGGGGATAATCTTGGGGGCTTAATCCCTTGGGAATAATATTTTATTATTATTCCAAAGTACTGTGTAAATGTATATGTTTTGTCCTAAGTTCCTGGAGAGGAACGCATGTTGATGGAGAGGCAATGCTACCATTATCATATACTTATGCTTCATTTTTCTTCCCTTTCTTCTTCATCCTCTTCTCATAGTCTCCATACATTCACTTGACCATTTCTGACATGCAATATAAGACCATGTGGAAGATTTTTTCCTGTTCATCACACTTGTCCTCTTCGGCCATTTTCTTCCTTCGGGATGCACGACCAATTTCTGGGTTGAAATTCTTAAGTGTTCCTTCACCTTGTTTATGCTTGGCCCTAGTAAGCATTCACACTCAACAATTCAAGTCAAATATGACTGCTCTGATACCAACATGATCCAAAATCTTTCCATCGATGTGACTTATTAAAGAATTGTATTAAATGAGCATAAACTGAAATTCACCATAAAGAAGGAAAGTTCAATAATAAAGAGACATAAGCATTAGATCTAAACACAAAAAACTTGATAATGGAGTTCGTTCCTAGTGGATTACATCTCCTAGTCCTGATCTCAAATGGGTAGGCCTTTTTATTAACTCAACAAAAGAATTTGGAAAAATACATAGGTATATCTCATTTTGGATTTAAGCTATAGAATTTTTGCTCATATCAGAAAACAAAAAAACACCACTGAATTTGTGGCATCGAAATACCCAAAAAAGACTATCTCCATGCCTCAATATGAGTCTGGCACTTTGAAGCCCAAGAGAAATTCTATCTTGGTTTCCGTGCTTGCAACCTACAATAAATTAATGGAACCTGTCTCGGTTTCCATGCCCCATCTGTACGGTTGCGTTCCTTGGTCCATCCCCCCTGTGCATTGGTGAATTTCAAAATTTAAATAATAAAGGGGGGCGGATTAACCAACGAGACCGTTTGGTCCATTAGTTAGTGGAGGTATATTTGGGCGCTTGTATTGGGGAGTGATCTCGGGGTCGAACCCGTGGGACCCCTCCTTTGGCTTGTTTGTTTTGCAATGATGGAACCTCCCTGCTAACTTTGGCAAAGGCGATAACTATGGCGGTGTATTGTTTGAACCGTGGAACCTTCCCGCTAAATCTAGAAATTGGCGATAATTTTGGTGGTGTATTGTTTCAACCAACCAGATATGGTGGTGGTTACATTTAAATTTGGTATATTGGGGGTTGGCACCAGCCAACCCTGCCATTTTTGAAATATTCGGTTGTTGGACGTCATTGTGCATTTGCTCGCTACCATGTGGCAACCTTTTAGTGGTCCACGTCACCACTTTTGCACGCTCATGCCATGTCATCCCTGCCACATCATATTTCCACATCACCTGCCAGGTGGCTGTAAGGAGTGCCAGGTGGCTGTATGGACTGCCAGATGACACATTTCCATTGGCCCATGAACTAACCAGAAAAGTCCAAAAATGAGTGACATGTGGCAGCCTCTAGTGATGCCATGTCATCACGTTGATGTCATTTTGACATCATCATGACATGTGTCATCCTATGCATGTGCCACGTACCCTGTACAGATTCTGACATCATCCGTACTATGTTGATATCAACAGTACATATACTGACTCATCCCTGCTGACTGGGATAGGTTGACCAAGACTTTGATTGCGAATATATTTTGATCCGTAACTCTGTTTGACTAGTCATTTACGCTGTTGGAAATATTGTGACGTGCTCTTCACGATGATGCCAATTTTATTGAGTTCTAATGACTTTGAATTTTTTCCCTTTCTCCGTCTATTGAGGCCATTATGAGCTTCCTGAGGTGCTTCTACGAATTCTGAGTTATCCTTAGACTTTTCTGGATCCTTTTTGGATCAC
>JZKD02S1439405.1:0-11029 GCA_000966675.3 Picea glauca
GTATGTGCCAATTCATCAATTGCTTGTCTCAACCATGATTAGTTTTGCATTAGTCAACAACCCCAACTTGAAATAATCATAACTTTGTACCTGTAATGAATAAATATATGAAACCGATACACAATTTTCTTCAGTGTGCTTTATGAAATTTCTCTAGGTGGCACTATGTGTAACCTTTCAGAAAAGGTGTTATAGCAAAAATGGCATACCTTGCTGAATTCTGGCTCATTCTAGAGAGCGACCTTGTAGAGTGTGCCCCGCACGGAATATTTTTTTAAATGATATGAAACTTTTAAAAAGAATACTATAGATTGTACCCTAACCAACACATTTGGTTTCACTGAATTTGGATCTGTTATAAAGAAGTTATGAAGTTTTTACCTGAAACACCTGTTATTGACTAGTTTCAAGACTAGCCACAAACCTTATTTTCCACGGAGTGTAACTCCACAAATACAACGACCCACAAGCTGAAATTTTTAACATAGATACTTGGATATGTTTTCTCAATGGAATATAAATTTCACGGTTTGAATCATTATAGAAAAAAATTTATAGCGAAAATGGTGAGATGACCTGTAAATAACATACCTTAGAAAGCACCATCAAAAGAATTTATCCTTCCTTGCNTCTCATCAAGGAAAATACATATTATATTACATCAATCATCAATCAATCAATCCTTTGACATCAATCAATCAAACCATTGGCATCAATGACAACATGATCCAACAGTAATAATCAACAATAGAGCGACATATCACATCTTTTGAATTGTGAGACCCTTGTTCCAGCAAAACTGGTGGTTTAAGCACAAATGTGTATTTTTCAAGTGGATATGTGTTTATGAAGACACATTTTCTTGAACTACAAGTGAGGGGGAGGGAAAGTGCAATGTGAATTGCTTGTTGAGCAGACATTTGTTGAAGATTAAGCAATGTATTTCCAAGTGTGCATATCATTTGTGTTGTAGGAAAATTTGCCTGCGGACAAGTAGATCGACCTCTAGAGCTTGACCTTAACCCTAGACAGAAAAATTCTTAACGTGGACACTGAATTCCTTTCAAATCTATCTAATCCTAATGCATGAGAAGGAAGGATGACAGAAGTACCTTTTAATCGATGTTTGTCCCTGCACGCTCCGAGTTGCGCTTCAATCCTTTTGCTCCTCACTGAGGTCTGTGGACAAAACAAGATACGACCACTTCCTACTCTATTGACATTAGCTTGAAAACAGGTCTATCAATAAATGATAAGTTCATGTAGTATCAGATACAAACTAGAAAGAAACATGCCAAGCATGTCATATTAATGAGAATGACGACAGCAGTAATTACAATCGTAGATGCGAATGTGACATCTTCGTCAAGTCCTCTTCGTCCAACCCTTGCCTAAAATATCCACAACCTGGATGAAAACAACTTCACTGGTCACTTCTCTTTGGCTGACTATCAGTTTCCTCCAAGATCATAAGTTTCATATGTTCAGTTCTTCCCCGCTTTCCACCATCATAGAGCCTGTTTATATAGGTTGGGAGGGGCCTAACCTCTTGAGTTATGTTTAGAACCAGTTAAGAACCATCTCCTTGGATCAGGGATCCTTTGATGAAACCAATAATTCGAGCATAACTGACTTCTAATCTCGAATGATCTCCTCCTCATTCGACTCAACGGGCTAACAATTGACCCAGAATAGGGAGCGCTCCCCCAAAAGGGGTATCAGAGCGTTATATCACTCCTGATATGCCTAGGGAAAGCGCTAGCGCTCTTAAGGTGAGTAGCGATCCTCTAGAAGAGTTGAAGAGCGTTATAACGCTTCTAGATCATGGTGTAGGAGCGCCAACACTTCTCTAGCAGTATTAGAGGAGCGTTCCCCTTCGAAACCACTGTTTCAGGTCTTCTTTTAGGTGTTAAGAGTTCTTTGATTCCAGTGGATCANTATCAGACACAAACTAGAAAGAAACAGGCCAAGCTTGTCATATTAATGAGAATAACGACAACAGTACTTACAATCGTAGATGCGAATGCGACAACTTCGTCAAATCCTCTTCGTCTAACCCTTGCCTGAAAGATCCAAAACCTGGATGACAGCAGCTTCACTAATACCTTCTCTTTGGCTGACTGTCAGTTTCCTCCAAGATCATAAGTTTCATATGTTCAGTTCTTCCCCCTTTCCACCATCATAGAGCCTGTCTATATAGGTTGGGAAAGGCCTAACCTCTTGAGTTATGTTTAGAACCAGTTAAGAAACATCTCCTTGGATCAAGGATCCTTTGATGAAACCAAGAATTCAAGCATAATTGACTTCTAATCTCGAATGATATCCTCCTCATTCGACTCAACGGGCTAACAATTGACCCAGAATAGGGAGCGCTCCCCCAAAAGGGGTATCAGGGTGTTATAGCACTCCTGATATGCCTAGGGAAAGCGCCAGCGCTCTTAAGGTGAGCAGCGCTCCTCCAGAAGAGATGAAGAGCATTATAATGCTTCTGGATCATGGTGTAGGATTGCCAGCGCTTCTCTAACAGTATTAGAGGAGCGTTCCCCTTCCAAACCACTGTTTTAGGTCTTCTTTCAAGTGCTAAGAGTTCTTTGATTCCAGTGGATCAGTTCTTGATCTTCAAATCAGTCATATGAGGCGTCATAAGTGCCTCTTTAGTGTCGTTATCATGGCATCATGTCTGAACATTGTTTACGACACTAGTGATCAACTTGCGACACTTGCGAAAGATGTAGGGAAGATGCGACACTTACGATGATTGACAGGGACAATGCGATGCTTAGCAATTTTGACATGTAACATAATGCCCCCCAAAGTATGAAGCTAGAAGATACGAACTGATGACTGAAATACTTTGCAGACGTTCAAGCAAGGGTATGGACTTGGAGAACCTGACAAAAGCTGCACATCAACATCCAACAAATATCATGGCATATTCCAAAACCCAAGGCATGCATACCTATGCTCGGGTGATCAAGACTTGCAAGATATGGCCGCCATAAAATACACTGCGGATCCATAATCATATTGGTAAAAAAGGGTATAGCCACCGAAGATACACTGTGGATCTATACTTTGATGACTCATGCAGATCGTAGCCACGAAGAATACACAGTGGATCTACGAGATGACAAAACATAGCCACGAACAATACAAAGTGGATCTATGTAACAATGTATGTGTTCTTTGTCCAGAACTCCTTCGCAACCTGGGCGAAACATATATCAAGGNTTGACAATGAAAGATTACCAGTGGTGGATAGAAGCTTGACAAGATATGTATGAAGTGATTGTTGACAGATAGTTGGATTTTGCAGAATGATTGATAATGGATGTAATATTGTTTCTCAACATGTGCCATTTTTTTCCCTACCATTATTTCATTATTCATACATTACAAATCCCATCATATTCCTAAATCACATTGAAATTCCCACGTTCTTAAATAATAATTACTCGAATGAGGTGATAAATTGGTTCGAAGTTGGAATGACATTTTGATTATCCCTTCATGTATGTCCTTGATTGCTTGCATGATTATTTGTTTTCAAGTCAAATCTATTTCCAAATTATGATCATACAAATAGTATTTGATGTTTTTCTTGTTATTGTATGCATACTCCAACATATCCTTGTACTTATAGATGAGATTTTTTAGTAGAGGAAGTCATGGAAGAAAAAACAGAGGCATGGGGAAAGACAAAATAACTTTTGGGGAAACAAAAGTCTATGTTATTCAATTCATTTTGATGTTGAGTCTGGATAATTCAACCATATTTTGCAAACATGTTTCATAAACCTAGTAGAACAAGGATACTTTCAACCACATCCTCCACATAAGCGGTCTTCCATGCACATTGCATCAGAAGCCTCCCATGCTCATTCAATCTAACCATAAAAAATAAAAATTATCAAGTCCAAGAACCAGAGCCTAGAAAAGGCAAATGACCTGCCCATTATGTTGAGTCTAACCAGTCAGTAACTTCCTCACACTTAGTTACCCCTCACTCCTAGCACCCCAAGCATGAATATATACATATCTCTTTTGGAAATATGCATACAGAAGCATCAACAACAAAAGGTGAATCATATATACATCTAGGTCCAAAGGTCATAAAGGTAGCAAAGTTACAAGGAAGTGAACATAGGAAAAATGCCTCACATCAAAGATATGACTTCTGATTTCATAATGTTATTTTATGATAATTTCACTTTTGAGGACATGCTTATTTATTTTCTAGACAACAATATGTTTTGGACAGATCTATGATTCATTTTTTTTATATTTCCTATCAGTATTTTCGGGGCATCTTGATGACAATTTAATTTTTGATATGAAAAAATACTTGCAGCAACCTTAGTCTAGCAACAATTGACATATTTATTTTGAGATATAAATGCATATATTTTGGGAGTCACAGGTGTGTTTTGAAATATTTCATGCAAGATGATTGGGATATATGTTAGGTTGATATATTGGTGATTTTGATACATAATTATTTAATGGAGGAACAAGGGGATATGTTGAGAATTAAACAAAGAGTTGTTAGGGGGTCCCCGCCTATTAGTTAATATTTATTTTACCCTTATCATTATTTATTAATATTTAATTATGAGTTGTCCCTATTTAACTAAAATTAGTTAATAACTTAACTAAAGTGTAGTTGGAACTACTCAAACAAATTTTTGAGATATAAAAGAAGAATCCAAGGGACAAGCAAAGGGAGAGGAGATAGAGATAAAAATGTGATAAGGTTTGATTTTGCTCTAGATTTATGAAATATTTAAATGATAAAGACTTCTAATTGATAGCAAGGTCTTATTGAAGGTGGTAATAGGGAGGACCAAGAAGCATTGATTATGGGCATGCTTACGAGGTTGATCATCTGTTTCTAATAGTCTATAAATTCTTATTGGATTTTTGAATTGGTTTTCAATGCTAATTAGGAATATTATGCAGAGTCAAAGTGGTGGTAAATTGTGGCTTGTTGATCCATTTATTTTCTAGTCTTGGTTTTACTTGGGAGGCACCAGTATTCTTTGTGATGTTGTAACCTTTGGCTTCTAAGTATTTTCTTGGTCCTTACCCATTCTATGTATGAAAGAATGTATTTGGCAGTGTTCCAAAATTGAATGAATAAAATCACTTGATGGTTTTAAGGTCTCATTTTGGATTATGTGTATGATATTATTTCATATTTTTATGTTTTTATAACTATTCATCAAACTTTTTATATTGCTGATATATTTTATTTATTTTTCTTTATCATAAATCAATATAAAAGATAACATTGATCTCAAGAGTGTGTTTCTTGAAAATTGATTGATGATTTTTAAAAATGGATATAAACATAGGGTAACAATATCGACTATATTTCCTTATCTTGAAAAGATTAAAAAATGTTGGTATTAGGATAGTTATTCCTTTTCATCAACACTAGGGTGATCGTCGTTAGAATGGGACCGTTTGGGTAAATGATATCTCATGGGAGATAGATCACTATGACGATGAAGAAAAGTTTAGTGAAGTCATAACCATTGAGTAGTGAGCCAGAGGGTAGGTGCCACATTGACACCATGTTAGCACCACATCAAATGGCACAAGTGGTAAGGAGCCATGTAGATTCCACGTGGAAGTAAGGTGGATTCATCAATGAGATCTTGAAAATTTTAGGAGGATGTAACTTTAGATCCAGAGATGGGATTTGGGTATGTTTATAGTCATTGGAAATCTCTCAACAAGAAGAATCTTCACTAGATATTTTTGGACATAATTATTTTCTTGTTTGGGTACTCAATTGGCTCATAGATCATCTTATCATCCTCAATCTGATGGAAAAATTGAGATAGTGAACAAATGTGTGGAAGGATACCTTCATTTCTTTGTCTCTGATAAACAAACACAATGGTTTAGGCGGCTACCCTTGGAAGAATGGTGGCATAACAATTCATTTCATACTGCAACAAAAATGACACCGTTTATGGCGCTTTATGGATATCACCCACTATCCATAACTTCTTCTCTAAAATAAAAATATAAGGTTTGAACAATGGAAGATCACATCGAGCATCAACAACAAGTTCTTCAAATCTTAAAGGACAACCTGACCATGGCACAAAATCGCATGAAACAACAAGTAGATCAACATCATAGTGAAAGAAGTTTTGAAGTATGGGATTGGGTATTTTTAAGACTGCAACCATACAAGCAAATGTCCCTCAAGTAAGCTAAGAAGGATAATAAATTATCACCAAAGTACTATGGCCCTTATAAGGTGTTGCAAAATATTGGTACTATGGAATACAAATTGGAGTTGCCTGCATCTTCGTGAGTACACCAAGTTTTCTATGTTTCATGCTTAAAGAAGGTTATAGGTGACAAGATCCCTGTTCAAACTATATTTCTAGAACTTGATGAGGAAGGATAAATCATATTGGAGCCTAAAACTATAAATAACACAAGAATTCGCCAGTTGAGGAATGGATCAATTTCAGAGTATCTCATTAAGTGGAAGAAACTACCTGCTGAAGATTCCACGTGGGAAGATGAGTCTTTTATACAGAAGCATCCAGAACTACTCAAGCGTTGAGGAGAAGACTTGTCTGAAGGGGAAGGGCATGTTAAGCCCTAAATCGTGGCACATTACCCCTTAATTGGGGCATATTACAATAGTATTGTTATTTTATTTGTGTTAGCTTGGGTCCATTAGTTGTAACTGTACCTCCTAGTCTCCTATATATACCAAGGAGACCTTTTCATTTGGGATTGTCTTATGTTTTTTAATTCATATGATGTATAAGGAGGTTTCCCCATCGAAGAGGCTTATTATCTAAATTTATCTCTTTGTCGAGGCGTTGAGTACTTATTCTGACGTTTTTATGCTATTTTGATATTTGGTTCTTAACATTAAATTATATTAAAAAACTAAACCAGATCATAAATTAACTAAACTGTACAAGTGTTCATCTTGTATTATCTAAATTTATGTACATACTTGTAGGTGATTCAACTTCTGCTTGAATTTTGGTTTCAACGACTTCATCGATGTTATGAAGCAATTCTATTTTTGTTTTTTGAAAAATATTAAATTCAAATTACAATCAATTATATTAAAAAACAATTTAAATTTGAATTCTAAACTTAATGTAGACAATATATATGCATACCTGGTTGGACATCTTCTTGTTGAGAATCGGGGTGCAAATCTCTATTTACATCATCATTATTTCTTCCTTCAATGCTTTCACGTTCTCGTTTCTTTATCTAATAACTCTCTTTCGCTTGTTTGTTATGGAAAGTTTCATCTCAAGTGCGATCATATTTTCTCTTGCGCAAAATTTTGTTGACCATGATTATTCAATCATGGTCAAATTGTTGGGCAGAGGTGGGCTCATACACTAATTTGGTGTCTCGCTTGGCTTGGCCGTGACCTTAAAAATAGATTATTATTATTAATAATAATCTGTAAAGGTTTTTAAAAAAATCATCATTTTATAACAAGAAATAAAATTTCAAACCTCAAATATTATAGCTCAAAAACACTTTTTTTATAAGAAATAAAAAAAAAATGGATTTAATAATCATATTGTAGGAAAAAATTGCTCAATAAACCAAAATGCTTTTAAAAGAAATTTTGCATAAAAAGTAGATTTTAAAGAAAATTTGAAAAAACTTTTGATCTTCAAAAAATTTAGTTTCAGAAAAACTTCATTGTGACAAAAATTATTCAAAAATAATATCAAGAATTTGATAGGAATTGTTTAAAAAAACTTTCAAAAAAAATCTCTTTGATATAGTAAGGAATTGCTTATGAAAGTAGTCACCTTGGAAATAATGTTCAAGAAAACCTCCACCTTGAAAATAATGTTCAAGAAAGCCTTCAATATATAAATTGACGCTCCAATAAAAACAACAAAAACCTTGTTCCAAACAGTGAAAAAATTGTTCCAAACTTCTCTTTAGTGGATCCACATAAGCGAAAATATGAACTGAGGGAATCAATTGTGCAAAATAAATTCGGTCGAAAGCATATTTATATGATTCTGCACCAAATAATACACCAAACAATGTGTCCCTTCATTTATTTCTCTCTAGTGGCTCCACATAAGTGAAAATATTAAGTGACGAAATGAATTGTACAAAAGAAGTTTGGTTGAAAGCATATTTATATGATTTTGAGCCAAACATTACGCCAAACAATGTGTCCCTTTGTTTCTTTCCAACTGATAGAATTTTGACACCACCTTTTCGACCGAAAATAATACTTTTTGGCCAAAAGATTGAAAGTCTGTTTATTTTTTATGACTTCCATTAGAAAACATCTTTCAGACGAAAAATTAATTTTTTCGGTCGAAATATTATTTTGGTTGAAAACCTACAAATGGGATAGTTTACAAAAAACTCTCAATTCTCTCCAGCTTACTTCAACTTTGGAGGTAGAAGACTCCTGCAAATACAAAGAATTTAGTTTGGGAACTGATCCCAACATTTTAATAATTGAATCTACTTTCATTTGATATAATTCATATTAATTTTCATTGTTTTTAGCTAATTGTAATTAATTTTTCAAAAACATCACTGCATAATATTTTTAAGTGACATTATGATTCAGTAAAATGAAAAATCCATATTTGTAAAAACACACAGTGGAAAATTATGGAAATTTTATACTAATAATATTTAGACTGCCCTCTTCAAAAGGGTCTTTTTTAGATTTTATTTTTAAGTAAAAATTAAGAAAATTACATGATGGGTAAAAAATGTGTTTAAAATATGCAACTTTTTCAGATTGGTCAACTTAAAAAAAAATAGAAATTATAATATTCATCTGTTAGATTCAAAACTATAGTTAGCATAAAGTAGAGTCTCTGTAGATTGTTGTGGCATATTTCGTTTGTCAAAAACAATTTTTTTATAATGGATACAGTATTGGGGAAAAAAATAATTCATTATCATTCCCTTCATTTCTAAGGAACATATTGTCAAACAAATGCTAAGTTGACATATCAGATCTCAATAAAAGAAATTTGAAAAATAGTCAATAGAAAGCTAACAAAATTCTTGACAAGTTTTGTTTTTACTGTAAAGTGAAATTCTAAATTAAAAATAAAAACTTTTTTTTACCGGAAGTTGAAGAATTTGTGAAAATATAAATTTTTTTTCTCAAAAAACAAGCAAAATAGACATCCACGTTCATGATTTTACCCAGAAATGCATTTGCATTTTAGTGTTTTAATATTTTAAAACAATATTCAAAACAAATTGTCCTCATAAAAACCTAATATATTTTCCATTCTAAATATTTTAAGGTTAAATTGGGACCTCACATTGGAAAGAAACTTCTTGATTAAATAGAGCATGTGTCCCTCGGTACCATGCTACAACGTCTCTACCTTTCCTTTATGTAGCTTCTATTTTATAGTTTATTCATTCACAAAGTAGATTCCACATCTCCTCTTCTAAAAACCTGTTACAAAAGTCGAACAACATCAAATCTAACACCATCACTAGAGATGTCTCTCCCTTACAACTCTACCAATCAATGTAGTTATTGCTAGAGTTATCCTTCACTGCAAGAATCTGTAAAATTGTTGATACCAATCGATACAACCTAAAATTTGCAAAATCAAGGGCACAATGTATTTTAAAATACATTTAACACCTCACTAGGGTTCAAGGCCTATTATTTACGATGCAAGAGTTGGAGCACAACAATAATCATAAAAAACCATGCTTAGAAATGAAAATAGGACCTAAGAGATCTTACTGTGTACATGGAAAATAGTTCCCTCTGTTGTAGGAAAATTTGCCTGCGGACAAGTAGATCGACCTCTAGAGATTGACCTTAACTCTAGACAGAAAAGTGCTTAACGTGGACACTGACTTCCTTTCAAATCTATCTAAGCCTAATGCATGAGAACGAAGGATGACAGAAGTACCTTTTAATCGACGTTTGTCCCTGCACGCTCCGAATTGCGCTTCAATCCTTTTTCTCCTCGCTGAGGTCTGTGGACAAAACAAGATACGACCACTTCCTACTCTATTGACATTAGCTTGAAAACAGATCTATCAATAAATGATAAGTTCATGTGGTATCAGACACAAACTAGAAAGAAACAGGCCAAGCTTGTCATATTAATGAGAATAACGACAACAGTACTTACAATCGTAGATGCGAATGCGACAACTTCGTCAAATCCTCTTCGTCCAACCCTTGCCTGAAAGATCCACAACCTGGATGACAGTAGCTTCACTAATCACTTCTCTTTAGCTGACTGTCAGTTTCCTCTAAGATCATAAGTTTCATATGTTCAGTTCTTCCCCCTTTCCACCATCATAGAGCCTGTCTATATAGGTTGGGAAAGGCATAACCTCTTGAGTTATGTTTAGAACCAGTTAAGAACCATCTCCTTGGATCAAGGATCCTTTGATGAAACCAAGAATTCAAGCATAACTGACTTCTAATCTCGAATGATCTCCTCCTCATTCGACTCAACGGGCTAACAATTGACCCAGAATAGGGAGCGCTCCCCCAAAAGGGGTATCAGAGCGTTATAGCACTCCTGATATGCCTAGGGAAAGTGCCAGCGCTCTTAAGGTGAGAAGCGCTCCTCCAGAAGAGCTGAAGAGCGTTATAACGCTTCTGGATCATGGTGTAGGAGCGCCAACGCTTCTCTAGCAGTATTAGAGGAGCGTTCCCCTTCCAAACCACTGTTTCAGGTCTTCTTTCAGGTGCTAAGAGTTATTTGATTCCAGTGGATCAGTTCTTGATCTTCAAATCAGTCATATGAGGCGTCATAAGTGCCTCTTTAGTTTCGTTATCATGGCATCATGTCTGAACATTGTTTACGACACTAGTGATCAACTTGCAACACTTGCGAAAGATGTAGGGAAGATGCGACACTTACGATGATTGACAGGGACAATGCGATGCTTAGCAATTTTGACATGTAACAGAATGCCCCCCAAAGTATGAAGCCAGAAGATACGAACTGATGACTGAAATACTTTGCAGACGTTCAAGCAAGGG
>JZKD02S1439416.1:0-11029 GCA_000966675.3 Picea glauca
TTGCAGCACCATTAAGCCTAACTCTCCCGTCCTTAGGTTTAAATCTTTCCAAGCCTTTAGCTTCTCTCTTTGACTCCATTTACCCAAGGCACTAGTCTAAAATTGCAACGTTGAGATCTTTGTGTTAAAAATAACCTTTTTCAAACTCTTAAAATGAAACCCTAACTAACCCTAACGGCTTTACTAACCCTAACTAGCTAGTGACGTCATGCCTATTTTGATCTCTTGCTTAGCATAGAACGTTGTGGCTTTGTCATCTAGCAATTGGCATTGATTGTAGAGTATTTTCATTGGCTTAATTTGCAAAACGTCCACTTCATTGCCTCTCAAAACTAACCTAGACTAGGGCTGACGTCACCTTTAGCAAGTTTGACGCAGCAACAATATATATATGAGCATATTTGTGGTAGTTAATGTGTTGTGCTAGTTCAAGGATTGATTTTACACATTGAATGCTCTTTTATTTGTATTTATTGAAGAAGTAATATTATAAGTCTTAGCTTTAAATTGCAATCATTGACTTCGTCAATAATTACATTTATCATTGCTCATATGTATTTAAGATAGTCATTTGTTTATGAAGTACTAACCACTGCTTGCACGTTTTAGTTTCATTTGCCTTGTCTCGCAAACAGGTGCCTTTTTAGTGGAATACCTTCTCTTTGACTATCTCTCTTGGCAAGTGATCTGTGAAGGGGAAAACCTACTTTAACCTTTTGAACCTTGAATCCTTGATCTTTTCCTTTTCAGCACCCCAGATTACTAAGGACGTCTCCCTTGGGATTAGCCACCCTAAATAGAAAGAGCTCCCCATCGAGGTGACAGTGGGTGGGGAAGCTCCTGTTACGCCAGTTTAAGTCTTACTTCCAAGCTACTAAACCTATCCTACAAACTGAGCGATAACAGGCCCATCCAAATATGATCGAATTTTTTGTGCTTTCCCTTATCTTTGTTTCTCACGTCCCACTTTAGCACTAGATCCTCCACCTGAAATTCCTCCTATTTAGAGTGCTTTTCGAAAGTTTTCTTCATCCTGTCTTGGTAAAGTTGTGATCGGTTGTATACCATCTCCCTCATCCGTTGTGCATGAATTAGCTGATTAATCCTTCTCTGTGCATCGTCTGGATTGACCTCTTGCTCTTGCAGTAACCTCCTGACGGGCAACCCCAGTGAGGTAAGGAAAATCACGTCCTTGCCATATACAAATTGGAATGGTGATGTGGATATGGAATTTTTGGTAGTGACTCTGTCTGCCCACAACACGTAAATGAGTTTCTTATTCCAGGCCTTCTTGTTGTCCTACATGATACTTTTAATGATCCTGGTTAATCTTTTGTTTCGACGATTATACTAACCCATTACCCTGTGAGTAATATGCTATAGAATGTCCCAGGGTTATATTGTAATCCTTGCAAAACTTCTCCATTTTCTTGGACTTTAATGCGACCGCGTTATTCATGATGATCGTAATAGGGCACCCGAACCTAGATAGGATGTTGGTCTCCAGAAACTGAATGATGACCGTATCGGTAGCCTGCTTCGTTGGAATTGCTTTGATCCATTTCGTGAAGTAATCCATGGCTGTAATATCCCATTTTTCCTAGACAGTCAGAATACCGTCGTGGTTTACCCAGTTTCCCGTAAACCATTAGACGGATGAGTTAGGGAAATGATATTGGTAAAGTCACTTTCGAATTATAAAGTGAAAACTTAGGAAAAGTGAGTTTATTAATATTAAACCCCTCTTTGAGGGTATTTCTTTCCAGATATTAATTAAATGAAAATATTAATGGAGAAAAAGAAAAGTGGAAGAGTAAAAGGACGGATGAGAGTTGGAAAAGGGATTATTGACTATTCATTTGAAAAATTGAGTTTGGGAGAAGAGCTCGGTGAGCAAACGAGGGTTTCAGTTGGAAACCCACCTTGGTGCTCGGATTTGGCAGTGAAACTATCTGCCCTAGCCGGGAGAATTGGAGGAGCCATTCCAGTTTCTCATTTGCAGGGATTTGGCATTGTGATTCGAAGAACTTCATTGAAGAAAGCATTTCATTAGCAGGTTTGGCAAGAAGGGGCATTTTCTCTTTGGCACGAGTTGATGGTTTNTATTAATATTAAACCCCTCTTTGAGGGTATTTCTCTCCAAATATTAATTAAATGAAAATATTAATGGAGAAAAAGAAAAGTGGAAGAGTAAAAGGACGGAAGAGAGTTGGAAAAGGCATTATTGACTATTCATTTGAAAAATTGAGTTTGGGAGAAGAGCTCAGTGAGCAAATTAGGGTTTCAGCTGGAAACCCACCTTGGTGCTCAGATTCGGCAATGAAACTATCTGCCCTAGTCGGGAGAATTGGAGGAGCCATTCCAGTTTCTCATTTGCAGGGATTTGGCATTGTGATTCGAAGAACTTCATTGAAGAAAGCATTTCATTAGTAGATTTGGCGAGAAGAACCATTTTCTCCTTGGCACGAGTTGATGGTTTGGGCGTTTCCTTGAAGCTGGGCGCAACCATCTCTATCTTGCTGCGTGTTGACCATTGGGGGCTGAGTCGAGCCTCTTCCTAGGCGTGGAAACCTCTGGTTGGGCATGACCTTCAGTTGGCATTCTTTGCTTCTCCTCATCTGTTGGCTGCGTGTTGTATTTGGCTGGCCGAGTCTCACCATTTCAGAGTTGCGTGTTCCTTGTTTGTGGTTGCGTGGAGGCAAAAGGTTGTTGTTGTTGGTCGACTCCATTTGGTGGAATGTGCCTTGCATATAGAGGGGCGTACCATTGAATGGGAGGCTGTTGAATCAATTGGAATCGATGGCAGGGACAAGAACCACATGAATCGACCCTCTTATCAGCTCGTGGGTATAGTTTTGGGTTAATTTTATTAGGGCTATGTGAGATGTGAGACTTCCAACTTCCAACAACAGACATCTTCATCATTGCTGAGAGGTATTCCTACCTCATTCTGATTGTAATTGGTTCAGCAATATTATTCAATAAAGAACAACCATTACTTAGTCAATTTGCTACTTCATATGTGATCGTTTTTCATTATACTTTTATGGGTTTTGTTTAATATCAAAATACTACACTTGGCACTTCATTGGGGAGGTATAAGGTGTTAGAAAACCAACCAATCAGCCAACCAAACAAAGAAACAGACCATTGTTTACTCAATTTTCACCTACAGCAGTTAAATACAAAAGCATGCAAAGTGTTTGACGAAAGTCCCACATCAGATTAAGGAGGTTTTTACCACTTTTTGCAACCTAGAATATTTCATCCTTGGATATAAGGAAGGTAGGATGTAGTACTGGGGGGATGGTATGGGGAGGGCTTAGAGAGCTCAGTTTGCAGTGAGGTTTGTTTCAGAGGGAGGCTACACTTCAGTATCAGAGTACTGTGGAGGGGTTTTCTATTTAGAGCTTCCAGTTGGCATCTAGCTCCATTTCAATGGTCTTGGAAGCATTTCTGGGGGCGCACCATCCTAGGGCGCTCTTACTTATTTTGGATTTGTATTTCAACTTGGATCAAGCTGCTATTGTATCAGGTTCATCTATATTTTGTACTTATTGTATTCCACCATCTATTCTCCTCATATATAGACATATATTCCAAATTGGTTTTCCCCTGGGTGGTTTTATCCAGGGTCATGTTGACCAAAAATACCTGTGTCAAATTTCATGTGTGTTAGAGTGTAGAAATATTGTATTTTCAGCTGTAAAGATCTCTAGGTGTGTTACATTTATTTTAGTATGCATGTGCTAACCCTTGGTGACTAAAACTACATGCTAGAGCACCTAAAATTGTGAATGTAACTATAACAAATCAACAAGAAGTTCCTGAACTGTTGGCTGTCCTAAAACAACAACAATACCTTCATTGACAGTTGAAACTTAGAGCCAACTTGAGTTCAAAGACAGACCTAGTTGGCATCTTGATAGGACTTGGAAAATCATTCCGTGGTTTTCTCCCATTTGGGTTTCCACGTAAACATTGGTGTATTGTGTTCTTGATGTTATGTTGATGCAATGTTGATGCTTATGATATATATATTGAATGCAACCATAGATTAAACATTGATGATATACTATTGAACATTGTTGATAAAGTGAAAGAATATATATTGTTGTTAAAAGTGGTATAAAGTGTTCATACTGATTCACCCCCGCCCTTCTCAGTATTCCAACAATTGATATCAGAGTTGGTTCCTTAAGGAAACAGTTTAACCAATGTAAGGTAGATCATGGAGTGCAATATGAATGGAGCACCAATGTTCAATGGTCAGAAGGGTCTGAAGTATGGAGTGTGGAATTGTAGGATGAAGATATTTTTACAGGCACATGGATATGATGTTTGACACTCAGTTGTTACATGATACAATGCTACAAAGAAACCAAACATTGCAGCTAAGAAAGAATTGAAAAGGAACAAACAAAATAACAATGGATTTTGTCTTGGAAGAATTGTCTAATTCAGTAAAGGACAAAGTGGGAAAATGTTCATTAGCTAAAGAACTTTGGGATAAGCTATATAATACATATTCTTCTCCCATTACAGAGTCAAAGATTGCAGGTACACAACAAGAGGTAGGATGCTCATCATGTCACACAGATTCAAAAGAAGAAGAGTTTGTAGTCAACATAAGTGAGTTATTTTTCTTTACTTGTGAAGAGCACGAACATCTTGAAAATGAATGTCCTTATTTGAAGATTGAAAGTGATGAGACAGAACAACCCAATGAAATAGAAGATAATCTTGAGATTCAAAAGGAAAAGGATCTTGAAGCAAAATTATCAGTGTTCTAGATGAACTAACAAAAGAAAGGAAGAAGAACCGGTCACTTGAGGACCAATTAGCCAAGAATAATTCTCAAGAAAGTTCTGAAGAATCCCAACAGGTCATCATGAAACTAAAAGCTCATCTAAAAGAAGCCAGAAAGATTGAAGAAACATACAAAAGTCAAATGGAAGAAAAGTAGTGTTTGAAAGCCGAAATAGAAGCACTAAGAAATGAAGCAATAAAAGAGAAGAAGTGTTTGGAAACCGAAAGAAAGGAAGCATAAAAGAGAGAGAAGATACTGACAAATCATCTTAAGAAAATAATTGACAACTTAAATCAACTTGAAGCATAATTTGATCAAGAAGAGAGAAGACTTGAAAACAAAGTCATCACATTGAAGATCCAACTTGAAGAAGCAAAGCGAACAGAAGAAGTCATGAAGATTCAGATGATGAAGAAATAAGTTGTCACATTGAGAAGTAAAATCGTCAAGCTCAGCAAGAACGTTGAAGAGACAAAAACATCCACATCAACATTAGAGAATGAAGAGAAGCATTCCAGGGTGCTAGAAAAGAAAAATGAATAAAATAGTAAGAGTTATGCAGAAGAACTGAAAGGAAGGAATCATGGTCAACAAGAATCAAAGAAGAATAATAGAGATACATCTTCAACAAGACCTACCACGTTCAGGAAACAATGAAGCTTCAACCATAATGAAGGGATCCACAGAAGAGAAGATCATGATCAACCAAGGCAGGAATTCAGAAGGACTACACCACAAAGAAGATCATCCACTCCCATGTATGTAAATTTATTTTATGGTCATTGTTTTTATTGTACTAACTTTGGAGATAAGGTTGTAGATTGCAGGGCATATGAAAGAAATGTTCAAGCAAGAAAAGTTTATGTGGCTCCACATGACATTGAATGTTACAAATGCCATAACTATGGACAATAGCTCATGATTGTAAAAGCATGATTGATACTTCTATGAAAGAGAACACTGATATCAGATATAAGAAGGTTTGGAAAAGAAAACAAGAACAGGTAAAGGAAGATCATATACTCTCAGGATTGGCAATAGTACGAGATGAAGACAAATCTAAAAGGAAAAAGGAAGATGTCAGATACATGAAGGTTTGGAGAAGAAATGAAAAACCAAAAGAATAGGTGAATAAAGACCAGGTCCCAAAGATCGCAGGGTTTGCAGTAGTACAAGAAAGAAAAGAAGAATAGGTGAATAAATAACACGTTCAAGAGATTGTACTTTCAGGAATTGTAGTGCAAGATCAATCCACAGGAAAAAAGGAAGAAGTCAGAGTTTAGAGAGGTGATGAGTCTATAGATGAAGAGGAATATTACTCTACATCAAAGCAAGTATTTTTCTGAGCCATCCGACTTGAAAACTCTCAGTAAATATGAATATTGAATAGGGGGAGTCAGTGCAGTAGTTACTACAGATCAAAGAACCATCTTTCGAGAAGTATGAAGTGTTTAAAGAGATAGATTAAGAACAATGATATAGNATATAGAGGGGCGTACCATTGAATGGGAGGCTGCTGAATCAATTGGAATCGATGGCAGGGACAAGAACCACATGAATCGACCCTCTTATCAGCTCGTGGGTACAGTTTTGGGTTAGTTTTATTAGGGCTGTGTGAGATGTGAGACTTCCAACTTCCAACAGCAGACATCTTCATCATTGCTGAGAGGTATTCCTACCTCATTCTGATTGTAATTGGTTCAACAATATTATTCAATAAAGAACAACCATTACTTAGTCAATTTGCTACTTCATATTTGATCGTTTTTCATTATACTTTTATGGGTTTTGTTTAATATCAAAATACTACACTTGGCACTTCATTGGGGAGGTATAAGGTGTTAGAAAACCAACCAATCAGCCAACCAAACAAAGAAACAGACCGTTGTTTACTCAATTTTCACCTACAACAGTTAAATACAGAAGCATGCAAAGTGTTTGACGAAAGTCCCACATCAGATTAAGGAGGTTTTTACCACTTTTTGCAACCTAGAATATTTCATCCTTGGATATAAGGAAGGTAGGATGTAGTACCGGGGGGATGGTATGGGGAGGGCTTAGAGAGCTCAGTTTGCAGTGAGGTCTATTTCAGAGGGAGGCTACACTTCAGTATCAGAGTACTGTGGAGGGGTTTTCTATTTAGAGCTTCCAGTTGGCATCTGGCTCCATTTCAGTGGTCTTGGAAGCATTTCTGGGGGCGCACCATCCTAGGGTGCTCTTACTTATTTTGGATTTGTATTTCAACTTGGATCAAGCTGCTATTGTATCAGGTTCATCTATATTTTGTACTTATTGTATTCCACTATCTATTCTCCTGATATATAGACATATATTCCAAATTGGTTTTCCCCTGGGGGGGTTTATCCAGGGTAATGTTGACCAAAAATACCTGTGTCAAATTTCATGTGTGTTAGAGTGTAGAACTACTGTATTTTCAGCTGTAAAGATCTCTAGGTGTGTTACATTTATTTTAGTATGTATGTGCTAACCCTTGGTGACTAAAACTACATGCTAGAGCACCTAAAATTGTGAATGTAACTATAACAAATCAACAAGAAGTTCCTGAACTGTTGGCTGTCCTAAAACAACAACAATACCTTCATTGACAGTTGAAACTTAGAGCCAACTTGAGTTCAAAGACAGACCTAGTTGGCATCTTGATAGGACTTGGAAAATCATTCCGTGGTTTTCTCCCATTTGGGTTTCCACGTAAACATTGGTGTATTGTGTTCTTGATGTTATGTTGATGCAATGTTGATGCTTATGATATATATATTGAATGCAACCATAGATTAAACATTGATGATATACTATTGAACATTGTTGATAAAGTGAAAGAATATATATTGTTGTTAAAAGTGGTATAAAGTGTTCATACTGATTCACCCCCGCCCTTCTCAGTATTCCAACAATTGATATCAGAGTTGGTTCCTTAAGGAAACAGTTTAACCAATGTAAGGTAGATCATGGAGTGCAATATGAATGGAGCACCAATGTTCAATGGTCAGAAGGGTCTGAAGTATGGAGTGTGGAATTGTAGGATGAAGATATTTTTACAGGCACATGGATATGATGTTTGACACTCAGTTGTTACATGATACAATGCTACAAAGAAACCAAACATTGCAGCTAAGAAAGAATTGAAAAGGAACAAACAAAATAACAATGGATTTTGTCTTGGAAGAATTGTCTAATTCAGTAAAGGACAAAGTGGGAAAATGTTCATTAGCTAAAGAACTTTGGGATAAGCTATATAATACATATTCTTCTCCCATTACAGAGTCAAAGATTGCAGGTACACAACAAGAGGTAGGATGCTCATCATGTCACACAGATTCAAAAGAAGAAGAGTTTGTAGTCAACATAAGTGAGTTATTTTTCTTTACTTGTGAAGAGCACGAACATCTTGAAAATGAATGTCCTTATTTGAAGATTGAAAGTGATGAGACAGAACAACCCAATGAAATAGAAGATAATCTTGAGATTCAAAAGGAAAAGGATCTTGAAGCAAAATTATCAGTGTTCTAGATGAACTAACAAAAGAAAGGAAGAAGAACCGGTCACTTGAGGACCAATTAGCCAAGAATAATTCTCAAGAAAGTTCTGAAGAATCCCAACAGGTCATCATGAAACTAAAAGCTCATCTAAAAGAAGCCAGAAAGATTGAAGAAACATACAAAAGTCAAATGGAAGAAAAGTAGTGTTTGAAAGCCGAAATAGAAGCACTAAGAAATGAAGCAATAAAAGAGAAGAAGTGTTTGGAAACCGAAAGAAAGGAAGCATAAAAGAGAGAGAAGATACTGACAAATCATCTTAAGAAAATAATTGACAACTTAAATCAACTTGAAGCATAATTTGATCAAGAAGAGAGAAGACTTGAAAACAAAGTCATCACATTGAAGATCCAACTTGAAGAAGCAAAGCGAACAGAAGAAGTCATGAAGATTCAGATGATGAAGAAATAAGTTGTCACATTGAGAAGTAAAATCGTCAAGCTCAGCAAGAACGTTGAAGAGACAAAAACATCCACATCAACATTAGAGAATGAAGAGAAGCATTCCAGGGTGCTAGAAAAGAAAAATGAATAAAATAGTAAGAGTTATGCAGAAGAACTGAAAGGAAGGAATCATGGTCAACAAGAATCAAAGAAGAATAATAGAGATACATCTTCAACAAGACCTACCACGTTCAGGAAACAATGAAGCTTCAACCATAATGAAGGGATCCACAGAAGAGAAGATCATGATCAACCAAGGCAGGAATTCAGAAGGACTACACCACAAAGAAGATCATCCACTCCCATGTATGTAAATTTATTTTATGGTCATTGTTTTTATTGTACTAACTTTGGAGATAAGGTTGTAGATTGCAGGGCATATGAAAGAAATGTTCAAGCAAGAAAAGTTTATGTGGCTCCACATGACATTGAATGTTACAAATGCCATAACTATGGACAATAGCTCATGATTGTAAAAGCATGATTGATACTTCTATGAAAGAGAACACTGATATCAGATATAAGAAGGTTTGGAAAAGAAAACAAGAACAGGTAAAGGAAGATCATATACTCTCAGGATTGGCAATAGTACGAGATGAAGACAAATCTAAAAGGAAAAAGGAAGATGTCAGATACATGAAGGTTTGGAGAAGAAATGAAAAACCAAAAGAATAGGTGAATAAAGACCAGGTCCCAAAGATCGCAGGGTTTGCAGTAGTACAAGAAAGAAAAGAAGAATAGGTGAATAAATAACACGTTCAAGAGATTGTACTTTCAGGAATTGTAGTGCAAGATCAATCCACAGGAAAAAAGGAAGAAGTCAGAGTTTAGAGAGGTGATGAGTCTATAGATGAAGAGGAATATTACTCTACATCAAAGCAAGTATTTTTCTGAGCCATCCGACTTGAAAACTCTCAGTAAATATGAATATTGAATAGGGGGAGTCAGTGCAGTAGTTACTACAGATCAAAGAACCATCTTTCGAGAAGTATGAAGTGTTTAAAGAGATAGATTAAGAACAATGATATAGAAGAAGTACAGAGTAGCAGATTGATTGGTTGAGAAGCAGTGTTCCCACGCAGGTGACAGTTGGCAGCTACACAGACATAAGGTTATTATTGTACTCAAGTAGAGATATCTTCAGCACAGGTTGTTCCAGACATGCTGAGTTTGATGAGTAGATAGATCAAATCAATGGACATATTTGATTTAGTCTGATAAATAAGAATATGTGATGATCAGTTGTAGTATATTCAAGAGAGTCTTCAGAATGGTACAGTGACAGATGGGTTACCATTGTGAACAGTTTTTTAGTAGGAGATGGATTCTTGAGATGCTTAACAGGTACAGGAAACATGGGTCAGATGGATAACAACATATCTACAATTGGAATAAGTGGAATCAATTAGTCATAAAAAGGCAAAGCAATGAAAGGCATGTTATCGCTCAGTTTGTAGTTTAGGTTAAGTAGCTGAAGAGTAAAGGTCAAACTGGTGTAACAGGAGGTTCCCCACCCACTGTCACCTCGATGGGGGGCTCTTTCTATTTAGGGTGGCTAAGCCCAAGGGAGACATCCCTAGTAATCTGGGGTTCTGAAGGGAAAAGGCTTAAAGGATTAAGGTAAGTTTTCCCTTCACAGATTACCGCCAAGAAGATATTCAAAATGAAGAAATACCGCAGAAGAGGCACTTGTTTGCGAGACAAGACAATAACGATACTAGTACATGCAACAGTGGTTAGTACTTCATAGATCAATGACTATCAACATTCAATGTATATGAGCATAGACAATAGTAAATATTGACGAAGTCAATGTTTGCAATAATACCAGAATGATATAGCATCCAATAGAAATGATTAATCCTTGAATTAACACAATGCATTAAATATCATTAAATGCTCATATATAACAGACTTGTTGCGTCACTAGGCTAGAGATGACGTCAGCTATCATTAGGGTTAGTATAATAGACAAGGAGGTCAACGTTTTGTTTTTTTAGCCAATGAAAACTATCAATACATCAATGTCTATCATTAGATGACTAAGCCACAATGTTTTCTATCAACCAAAGGCTCAAATAAGGCATGACATCATCATTAATCTGAGGGTTAGTAGACGTTAGGGTTAGTTAGGGTTTCAAATTTAAGAGTTTTGAAAAGTTGTTTTGGCACAACAAGCTCAACATTGGAGAGATAGACTAGTGCCTTAGGGTATTATGGAG
>JZKD02S1439427.1:0-11029 GCA_000966675.3 Picea glauca
TGGGGATTAATCTAATAATAAAAATAATAATAATGACATGATTAATCCACAATGGGGATTTAATACAATAACAAAATAATAAGAATTCTCTTCGCAGTTACATTATTTCAACAATTTCATTTATGGATTTGGTGATATCCATTCAGACACTTTCCTTGACCTCAACAAGTGTTTTTCCTACCACTGTTTTCTTTTGAAGCTGTTGCAATTCCTATTTGAGCTTGTCTGATGTTTGTTTCTCCTTGGAGTAACTGGTTTGGTAAGAAGACTTGAGTTCCTAAAGGTTCTCAACCTCCTCTTTAAGTATACTAATCTCTGTCTCTTGCAAATTCATCTCTTCCATGGATTTTTCCAGTTCTATTGTCTTCTCTAGAGCTGTCAGTGGAGTTGCTCAGGGAAATTCTACTTCAGATGTTGTTCTTAGCCCTGTGAGTGGAACTACACTCAATGGAATGATTTCCATAGGCTTTGATTGTTCCTTTTCTTTTACTAGTCTTTCCAGCTCTGCTTCCATCTCTTTCAACTGTGCATTCTGCTCCATGATCAACTTGAGCATCTCATCCTTTTCCCCTTCTGTCTCGGCTATCTCCTTTGCCTGTGCATCTTCCGTTGGTGGAAATTTCAAATGTTTCCTCAGAGATGCTATATCGACATTTTTCTTTTTTAACATCTCCTCGACTGCTTTCACATTCAAGGGGTCATACCTGATCTTGAGGACCAATTCTTCCAACGTCTTAATTATATTATCCTTTTCAAAGGATGATATCTTTTCTAATTTCAACTGTGTATGAACATTACTCAGAGATACCTGTAATTTAGCAGCCACAGTAGAAGCATTTGCCAATGTGGAGAAAACCATTTCTCCAGTTTGCCTGTGCAGATCCATCTGATTAGAGGGATGCACATCTCTAGTATGAAGCTCAAATGTTGTTCTTTTGTAATCAGTGATGGCTTTCGGGTCTGGCATCTGTACCTGCAGAAAAGCCATGTGCATTCTACCATTCTCTGTATCGAGTGCAGAAAACAGTCTGTGTTGTGTCATTGATGTCTTCTTCCAAAACTGAGTATAAGTATTGTTGGTCAGCGTCTGATTTTTCTTTTTGATCAGATCATACTTCTCAAAAACACTCAACTTTGGTCCTAGTTTACTTGGTTGGTCGACTAGTGGAGTATTCATGGGCTTCTTAGGAAAAACTGTAGACATAATTTGCTTGTTGCTTCTGCTCAGAAGTGACCGATCATCTTTCATAGTTGTAGTGGATTGAATTTCCTTTTCACCAGCCATGTTAGGTGTAGGACTGGTTTTTGGCCTTTTGGTGTGTAATTGGAAATCTTCAGTCAAGACTTCAGTGATGGAAGGTGAAGTATCCTTCCTGGGTCTCTTCTCCTTGGGAACCTGTGGTGTAGTAGTCTGTGAGATGATGACCGAAGGGTCCTGCTGTTCTATATCAACCAGAGTGTTCATCTCCCATTCTGTTTGATTTGTGAACTTCTCTATCTCAGGATTAGGTGTATGAACATATGGGACATTTTTATTTTTAATCCTCATCTTAGAAATTATCCTGCACGGATCATAGTGCCATATGAAACTAACATAAAACTTCATTTCTTTCAACAGTCTATCTGCTTCCTCCCTAGTGCCTCGGCTATTGCAAATGAAAGACCCTATTTACCCTTTAATTCTAAGTTGTTGTTTCTTTTTCAAAGACACAAAATGTATGTCATCAGAGTTAATAATTTTCCTTATGTACACCAGGGAAAATATCCTCATAGGAAGATACTTGGGCAATTTGTATGGAGCTAACTCGTATCCATATACTCTGATCTTGCTGTGGTTTTGGTAAAGATACCAGTCTCCAGCTTTTGCAAGGTCTGAGAGGCGTAAAAACCTCTGGATCTCCTCATTTATTCTTTAGGTATGCCGCTGAGCATGCTTACCACTGGATGGTAGAACTGCTCAATAAACTGTTTGAATATGAACTATGTTGAATTTTGTCTGAGTAGTGAAGTCCAAGTTGTTACCGCCTGCGGTCTCTCGTCCTTGTCCATTATCTGCATTGAAAAGGAGAACCTGTCTGCTTGAAAGAAAGTGAACATGTAGGCTAGTATTGAGGAATACCAGAACATGCCTTCTGAGGTGAAATTTGAGAACTGCTCATGAATATTGTTCGCTAGGAAAGTGTTGTAGTCGAACTGAGTGGTGGGTCTTTCTTCTGTGGAGAAGATGGACAGAAAACCCAATATGGGTTCATCCACCCATTTGTTGGAAAATTAACCAAGCAAAGCACAGAGCGATGAAATGACTTGGTTTCCCTTCTTTGAGAACAAGGAGGAAGGGTACGGGGGATTTTTCTTGGGGAGTTGCGTGGCCTGAGGGAGAAAAAGCTCAAAAATTTGGGCTCACTGAGGGAATGATAGTTTCTGCTACATCCCTGTGATGACTTTGAGATTGAAAGGCGAGAGAGATTCGTTTCTTGGTATCTGCATCATCTGATCAATGGCCTCTGGTGTGATGAAGAACATAGTTTCTCCTGATGAAGATACTATGGCTCTCTGGTTGGGGACATAATGAGCCTGGCACTTGAGGGAAAATTCAGGGAAATGGTGAACCTGGGGGAAAATATACAGAGAAATTTTGGACTCCCAGAGCCCAATTTCATCGCTCTGATCTAAGAAAGTCTCTTTGATCCATGACTACAAATCTGCGAAGTCAAATTCACACTTGTTGTGTGCAGTTAAATGATCCTTGTCGGCCAACTGGATCCTGTCGAGATCAAAAGGAGGCGGGAGGAAAGGATTTTCCTCGGCTTCTACTTTCTTGGATTTTGGCGCCATCACTGTGAAAATACCTGCAATTCAAACAAAATGTTAGTGGGGATGACTATGGTTTTGGACGGCTGAATGGAATGGAGGTAAGATAGGGATAATATCTATGGTGCGAGGACAATGCAAGCTATTGGAGAATGAACAGAAAGAGTAGTTTTGAGCAAACGGATACCCGTTGGGCACGAGGGACAGATCAACAAGCTAACCAATAAGTTAACCAAAAATAAATGACCAACAGGTCTTTCGGAGCGTGAGATGGCAGGTAACAATGCATGGTGAATACGACCGGGTGACATGGCAGGTGTTGATTGAGAAGTGACCATGGTGAAGGGACTTGTAACAGGCGAATAGGGGGAATGGATTGATAGAGTTATGAGACGTGACCCTTAGGGAAAAAGGTGGAAAATGATGTCATGGGGTGATGGGGGCTATGTCAGAAAGTGGTAAGTGGTACGTGAAAGGAGTATGAAGTAATGGATTCCTGCCATGTAGAGAAGGGGGCCCGCCAAAAGAAAAACTCCAATCCGGACCCCCCCCCATCATTAAAAGTAGATCGGTCGGGGGGGGGGGTCCGAAAAACACGGTCAGTCGTTCATCGGTGCACTTGTCACTGGACCGTAAGTCTGAGCACAATGTTTAACCAACATTCCGGACCCCCCCCACCATTAAAAGAAGAACAGTTGGGGGGGTCCATAATTCAATCTCAGTCGTGGATCTAGGTGTTGACGCCTCATCCGTTCAGATGCACGCCTTTGTTATACATTATTCCAGACCCCCCCCCTACCATTCAAGGTAGAACAGTTGAGGGGGTCCGAAAAAACTTATTAACCGTAGATATGAGTGCTATCACCTCATCCATTTATCTATGCGTTGTCTTTAATCTGTGAGCACAAAATCATATTTTCTCTGAAAACTTAGGATAAGCGCTTTAAGTGGGTTTGTCCAAGCTTTCCCTATTTTTTTTTATCACCATGGAGTTAGACATTCAACTTTCAAACATCAAAGATAGGGTTCAACATCGATCATCATGTCTGTTTTATTGAGATAAAGCAAACTACCCTACGCTCTAACCTAATTACCTATGACATTTAGCCCAGATTAAACTATTGGACTAAGAAACTACTCTGTTATGGGGTTATTTGACCAAGATTAAGCAGTTTGGTCAAATTTATTCACTAGCTAACCTAATTTGCTTGGCTAAGATTAAACAGTTTAGCCAAGCTTATTCACTACTCCTATCAACATCATTTTAAAGGACTTGGACATGCTTAAACTGTATGGACCAAGTCATTGCTATTACATGGGGCTTTATTTAAATTTCTTTTATTCCCTCTTTTATTCTTTTTCTTTCTTTTCTTTTTCTTTTTCTTTTTCTTTCTTTTCTTTTTCTTTTTCTTTTTCTTTCTTTTCTTTTCTTTTTTTCTTTTTCTTTCTTTTCTTTTCTTTTTTCTCAAATTATTTGCAGAATGAAAAATCATTTGGCAACCAAAACAATAAAAGGATAAAATTTTCAGTCACCAATTGATCCTATAAATTATAGGGTTATAACAAAGTGTACCTTTTTTGGATACAGTGTTAATGATTTTGTTTATCGCTTATGGGATTATGAAAATAGCAAAATTATTAGGAGTAGATATTTCATATTCAATGAGAAAGTCATGTACAAAGATAAGTTGCAGGAAAAGAAATAGGGAAAAGAAAAAACAGAATACACAGTGCTTGATGAGATCACTGGAAAAGAAATTCCAAAGGTGCCAGAAAATCAAAATGTTTAACAACAGGATAAATAGGTACCTCAAACTCATGCAAGTGTTGTTAGAAGATCTACCTGGTGAAGTAGACCCCTTGAACGATACTCTCTTTCATTGTACTATTTATTGTTAACTAATTCTGGTGAACCAGAATGTTTTGAAGAGGCAATGCAGGTAGACACCAAAAAGAAGTGGCTGAAAGGAATGAAAAAGGAAATGGATTCCCTGGTAAATAGATACACTTGGGATTTGGTTCAGATTCCTGCAGGAAAAAAAGCATTACAAAATAAATGGGTTTACAAGTTGAAGGAAGAAGATGGAGGTAAAAAGAGGTACAAGGATAGACTTGTTGTAAAGGGGTTTCCACAAAAGAAAGGTATATATTTTGATGAGATATTTTCTTCTGTTGTTAAAATGAATTCAATTAGGACTATTTTAAGTCTTGTGGTAGTAGAAGATTTGCATCTTGAATAGTTATATGTAAAAACATATTTTCTCCATGGGGATTTGAAGGAAGAGATTTATATGCAGTAGCCAGAGGGGTATGCAGTCAAAGGGAAGGAGAATTTGGTATGCACGTTGAAGAAGTTCTTGTATGGATTAAATCAAGCTCCAAGGTAGTGGTATTTGAAGTTTGACATGTTTATGACAAAACAAGGTTATAGTAGATGTCATTCTGATCACTATGTTTATTTTAAAAAGCTAGAAAATGTAAGCTATATTATCTTGCTATTGTATGTAGATGATATGCTTGTTGCAGGGTCTAATATGCAGTAAATGTGATCAAGAATAAATTAGCTAATTCATTTGCGATGAAGGATTTGGGTGCTGCAAAGAAAATCCTTGGTATGAGAAAAACAAGAGATAGGAAAAATCACAAATTGACATTGTCTCGTGGTGAGTACATAGAGAAGGTATTGGAGAGGTTTAGAATGCAGGATGCAAAACTAGTTAGTACACCTTTGGCCATCCATTTCAAATTAACTAAGGAAACGTGTCCTAAGACATAGGATGATATAGAATACATGTCCAAGGTCCCTTATTCATCAACAGTTGGCAACTTGATGTATGCGATGGTTTGCACAAGACCAGATATTGCACATGTAGTGGGAGTTGTGAGCATGTATATGAACAGTCGGGGTAAAGAACATTGGGAGGAAGTAAAGTATATTCTCGGGTATTTGAGAGGTACTGCTACTCATGAATTATGTTTTGGAGGTTCAGACATTGTTCTATAGGGATATGTTGATTCAAATATAGAAGGTGATAAAGATAGAAGGAGGAGCACCACAGGGTATGTTTTTATTGTAGGTGGAACAATAGTAAGTTGGATTTCAAAACTGCAAAAGGTTGTTGCACTTTCAACAACAGAGGCAAAGTATGTTGCTGCTATAAAGGTTAGTAAAGAAATGATTTGGTTACAGAGGTTTATGGAGGAATTGGGAAAGAAGCAAGAGAATAACAAGTTGTACTATGATAGTGAGAGTGTCATTCATCTTGCAAAGAAATGAGCCTTCCATTCATATGATCTGTCTTGGAAGATGGACATTTGAAGTTGGAAAAGATACACACTAGAAAGAATACTATAGACATGTTAACAAAGGGAGTAACTAGGGAGAAACGAAGTTCCTACTCAGTTTCAGTTTGTCTTCAATAATGAAGATGAATATGAGAAATTTTCCAGGTCCAAGAAGGTTCATAGTCCAACAGATACAACAAAGGTGGAGTTCTTGAGATTAGTCTCCAAGTGAGAGATTGTTGGTTGTGGATCCTGATTACCTTCCTGATTCAGAGGTTTTTGTTTTCAACCATGTTTATACCCCATGAAATATTTACACCCCAAAAGAATGTACACTCCTCCATGCGAGGGATTGCAGAGGGGGATTACCCCCTTTGCGGTGTTGAGGGGCGAATCCCCCAAAGGAATAATTTCCTTGTAAATGTATATTGTAATTTCATTGTAAATATGGACCATTCATTATAAGTTCAGAGATATGACGGTGGAAGTTATGTTAGGGTTTTTTTCCCTAGAAGGAAACCCTCTTTTATGAGGGAAATGTATTACGGCTATGCATCATTGTGAATATTGTATTATGAGTGAAGAAACTATGAGAGAAATAAGAGAAAGTTACAACGGGTGTGTTGTTGGTTGTATCCCTTCATTTTTTGGATAATAATAAAGGAAGGACCTGGCAATTTATTTGGTAGATGTAGCCCACACTGGGTGAACCACATATATGTGTGTCTCTAATGTATTATGTATCTTCTGTGTTTTATTTCCGCATTTGTTTTATTTTATTTCTCCATGGTCATGTTTTTCTAACACTTCTATGGTTCAAGGGTCATGAATGGCACCTCAAAAAACCATAGATAACCTCTCAAGGGGATCGTTGGCCTTCAAGTGGGGACATAGGAACCATTAAGATATTTTGAGCACTAGGTGTGGGTCTTGGGTTATTGGACATGATCAAGAGTGGAAAACCAGGCTTTATGTCCTAAAGAAACCTTCTAGGAATATAGGGCCATCAAAGACATGTTGAACCACAAAAAATGACCTTTCCAAGGTATCCTTCGTCTCCAGATGAAGATAGTCAACATTTTGAGTTTTTGAACATTGAGTATGAGTCTCTAGGACCTCGATGTGGTTAAGGGAACAAACTCAAGAGTTAATCTCTAAAGGAAGATTATAGGATTTTGAGGCCAAGAATGACACTTTTAACCACCATAAATTATCTATCAAGGGAATCATTTTTAACTAGGTATACAGCTACCACTAGCATTTTAAGTAATGAATATGGGTCTTAGGGCCTTGGACATGGCTAGAGGAGAAAACATGAACATTAGGAAATTAAGGAATATTCTATCCATCTAGGGATAATAAGGATGTCTCAAACAACCATACATGGCCTCTTAAGGATATCATTGGCCTATGATTGGGGATGTCAATGCCACTAGGTGGTTTTGAGTAGTAGGTATGTGTCCCAAGGCCCTAGAAATGATCTAGGGAATAATTCCATGCCTTTGGTTCTAAATAAATATTTGATCTAGATTATATGAAGAATGAAATGAGATAAAAACAAAATGATAGTAGAGAACACAAAAATACAGTGAAACCCAACTACTATTAATGAATAAATAACAAAATATTGTAGAACACACACTGGCTAGAATAGTGGTAGCTTATCTCTAAAGAGTAAGAGATGTCATCTATGATCATTCACAAACAAACATTACATCACTCTCCATTGCATGCTCAAAGGGCCTCCATCACCTCAATTATATACGAAGGAGTGAGAGGAGAATAATTCGCATGATGCATGTGGGATAAATTGGTCTAAGTTTACAAAATGAAAAAGGCATGTAAAATAGTAGGACTTCATGGGAAACCATCTATCTGAGTACTACTCTAGACCAAGCACACTTAACTATAGAGTTCTAATGGGATATGGTGCATTAAAATTATAGGCATGTACATAAGACCATTAGGAAATAATTACATGGTGGCTGTAATTCACAAATGGATATGGAATTACATTACATTCCCCATTAAAATGGTGAATATCATCATTTATCAAAACCGCAATCTCAAAAATGTTGATTCAGTGGAAAAGGTGGATGGTCATCGATATCCACCTAGATCAATATTTGAGGCATCCAAATCCATGAGAAATGCCTTGAAGCACCACAAATTACCTTTGGATGGTAGCCTTGGCCTCTAAGAAAGATGTTAGTGCCCTCATAATGTTTTGATCATTAGGTATCGGTCTCAAGGCCTTGATTAGGTATTCAACACTATCATTTTCCATCCATTGTAATAAGAGTGTGAACATGATTTAGAACATGTGCATGTTTCTCCTATGAGATAAAAAAAAAATGAATGCAACAATACCTCAAACTATATGAAAATTTCTCTCTTGTCTGTACATTTCTCGACATATTCTACATAAAACTATTGTTGCATATGATTTTTATGACTTTTATGTGATTGGGAGGAAAATATTTGTCTATTTTTTATTTCCAATCCCTACGAACATGGGGAAAAAACATAACCTATCAAGAAATTATTCAATGAAAGAACAACCCATTGAAAAGGTCCATAAAGGAAGATAAAACAAAATTTTAAGTATGACAAAACACATGCTTTCAACAAATGCCAATCCAAATTCTAGCACAATAGATGTCGTTGTTGTTTCTCCTCCATACTGATCCAAAATTAGAGCTTAAATTGACTTTGTTATGCTAACTACAATTTCCCACAACTTTATTAATTAAATGGACTTAATAAAATTTAATGAGCAATGAAATTGATGAAACTAGAGAATAAACAACAATAAAGAAGACATATAACAACAAGTTGTTAACATAGTTCACCCCTCATGGACTACGTCTCTGGGTCCACTTCAAGTGAGAAACCAATCCATTAAAATGAAGGATAATACATCAAAATGACCTTCTTACATAAAAAATAATCTTCAACCTACAAAAATTTATCTTCAAAATTCTTCTTCAAGGATAGGAGCACTGCTGGAAACTTCCTGTCCTTTATTCTCTAAAACTATTGTAAAATACACCTTATAAGTAGTTATGGGAATAACATATCTCAAGTCCTAGTCTTGGTGTAGTGGTAAGGCATGTGGTTTATGTAGGCAAGTTGGCAATTTCACTCTCGCCATTACAATATTTTGGGGGACATAAGACCAAGTTCCATGTAGGATTTTTAGAAGGTCCACATGGTATCCTTCAGTCGGTCCAAGTGGTGCCATGTGTCAACTTGCCACATGTATTCTTTCCATTTTTCATCCTACCACGTGTCTACCTATGAGTGTGCACATGTCAATATTTGGTTGTGTCACTTGTCAGCCTATGGGTGTGCCATCTGTCAGTTTCTAGGTGTGCCATGTGTGAGCCTTGCCCTTGTTTTTCCTTCAACTTATGAAAGCCATAACTTTTTCATACAATGTTCGTTTGAGCCTGTTCGAGTTGTGTTGGAAAGATATTGATGAGATATTCAAGATGAAATTTTTTCATCAGATTATGAGATCCTAAATTTTGGATTGATTGTGGGAATCCTCCTGGATCAATCCTCCTCACTAAGAAGATTTTGGACCACCAAAAGTTTGATATCATTCAGCAATAAAGAGAGGGTACAACTCCCTCACTTTTCTAATTTCCATCCATTGTGATTTACTTGGATGAATTCCTTTTAGACCCACACAAAGATATTCCACATCATCTCTTCACGAGGTCTTAATCCTTCTATCAAGAATAACATATTCATGCAACTCATCAAGATATTCATAAGAAAAATCATCAACTGAAGGAATTGAAACATTATCACCTTGATCCATAATAATAGGAGGCTCATATAGTTTCAAGTTTTCAACATTCACCATTGAATGCATCTGCATGTATGGAGGTTAATATAACCGGAAAGCATTGTCACCAATCTTTTCCAAAATTGTAAATGGACCATACCTGATTGGCTTGATCTTTTTACCTTCACCTTTAAGATGCTCGTTGCTAATGTATAACCAAAGTTGATCACTGACCTGGAAATTATGATCGACCTAATGCTTGGCATGCTTGGCCTTATACTTAGCTTGGCTCTTTTCCAATTGTTCCTTCACATCTTGATGAACCAATTGGATCTTTTGAATAAACTTTGTGTCTTGGTCTGCATTGTTATGTCCATCCACCATAGAATATTTCCCAAGAGTGATGTCCAAAGAAGACTTAGGAAAACAACTAAAATATGTCTCAAATGGTGACCTTTGTATAGAAGAATGTATAGCGTGTAGTTATAGGCATGTTGCACATAATGAAAATACTCATCCCAAAGCTTAGGATGCTTTCTACAATATCCTTGAAGTAGATGTATCACTATCATGTTGACCACTTATGTTTGTCCATCAGTCTCTAGATGAAAACAAGTGCTCTTCTGAAGCTTGGTGTCCATTAACCCCCACAAAGTTGACCAAAATTCCCCAAGGAAGAGAGAGTCTCAATCAGATACAATGGATGTGGGAAAACCAAAATGAAACCATACATTCTAGAAGAAAATATGTGAATTCTTCTCTCCTATCACCTACTTCTTACAAGGTATCAAGATACACATTTTTCAAAATCTATCCACTACCACATACAAGTAATCATGACCTTTTCTAGAGATAGGTAGAACCCCGTTGGCAGCCACACATGATTTTCGATACTTATCATGATCGAAAGAGACTATACATTTATGTATCTGCCATCACCTTCTATTTGTAAATGTTTATGTTTCTGAGTTTCGAGGTGATGATTGGGTTAAGTTTACCTTAATGAGTTTTTTTTTTTTTCGTTTGTTTTATTTTTAATTCATGACTGTAAGAATGAATTTAAACATAAAACTTGGCTTGGTTTCATAATCTTTTACCTTAGAAATATCGTTTTAAAAGTCACCCATATATGATTAA
>JZKD02S1439438.1:0-11029 GCA_000966675.3 Picea glauca
CTATGGTTGCTCCCAAGTGTGAGAGGAAGACCTTCGATTGGAGTCTAATTGGCATCAAAAGAGAGAGGTTGTCCCCAAGATAGTTTTGGAGAACCAAAGCTATACCTTGAAGAGACGGTCGAGAATTGAGGAGATTGTTGCCATTGAAGAGAAGGTCGAGAATTGAGGAGAATGTTGCCATTGAGAAGAAGGAACAAAGCTGTTGAGGATGATGAAATGTGGACTATACTAATTGGTTAACACAACGACATTGAGGATGAGATGGCATAGACACCACTGATTGGTTGAGGAAAGAAGGGAATTGGGATTTGAGTGATTTCCTACATGATGCCAAAGAGTATTCATAGATCATATCACGGTGAGAAGAAGTCCAAGGGAAACTAAGCACAACGCATGTATGATCTATAGATACATTGATTTGCAATGAGATCCAATTGTACTTGGAGAGACTCTTAGATTTATAAAATCCTAAGAGGATACCTTTTGATATATTGGGATTATAATTTTGTTATAATGAATGAGTAGATCCTTCCAGAGACAATTGCTCCATAGTTATTTTTGTATTGAATTTCCTTTGCCACACACATACTTTGTGTGTTTAAGTTTAGTGCAAGGAACCTTGAAGTTGGTCTATTATTTATTGCTAAAGCATCATTGGTATCAAAGCAGATTTGATTCTCGAGGGTTTGTATGGGGGGTGAGGGGTTGGAAGTTGGAAATTTAACTCATAAAGGGAAAAATGCTTGGAAGTGTGAGAATCTGCCAAATGAAGCACTAGTGAAAATCTGAAAATTTGGAAATAAGATGGAAAATTGGAGAATGAAAATTCAATAGTGTGAAGGCAAACAAGAAAATGACAAAAAAAAGGTGATGTTAAAGTTTGGTTGTCTAGATTCCTTAAAAGTAGAAAGGTCAAAGTTGAAGTTTCTTGTTAGAATGAAAGTAATTTGAACATTGAATTTATTGATTGATGAAATAAGTGAAATGGAAAAACACTAGTTTGAAAAAATTGAAAACCCAAACAACATGAAAGTTTATTATGGCAAAGTTGAAGAGACGAGAAGCAATTTGATGGGATTTTGTAAAACAGTTGAAATATGATACAAGTTTGATGCCAATGAAAAATTTAAAAATCCATTTTATTTTATGTAAATTATACTCATTCTTAAAATGTTATGTAAATTATACTCATTCTTAGAATGCTATATAAAATGTTTAAAAATATTTTTATAAAAATATTCAGATCTCCAAAAATTCTATATTGTTTTAACTATACACTACAATACAAACTTCAAATCAATCCATCTGTAACTGTCATTATCCCATTTGATCTCCTCATTTGGACCATTTCGTCAGTGCATACATCAATCAGTTAGCATCTCATAGGCATTGTCATGACTGTGAGCACCAATGTGAAGACAAGCTATAGGAATCTCTGCCAACAAATAATAACCATCCATTGGGTGACGCCAAACCTCCCTGGTTCAAAATCAGGACGCAAAAGCAGTATACGGATCAAACTATACCAGGTTTTTTCAAACGAACGTGTTAGCACTCGACAGCAGCAAAACCACTATTCGTGGGCAAACAAACTTTATTAATCGTTTAATAAAGCCTCCAATAATGCACTCAAATTGGAATAACGTATACGAATATCCCACCATCACCTAGATTTGATCAAATAATTTCACGAGAGTGACGTATTCCTACGCATGTGACGTGGCAGGTTGAGGGGTGAGCTCTTACACGTGGAGACCATTACACGTAAGATGTCCCGTGCTTTTGGTGCACCAAACCTTCTATCAGCCACTCAATGCCTGCTTGACTGGGAGTGCTAAGATGCACGCCGGTGGAACACGTGACATGAGAAGCTTCTGTATGACCTCGTAAACTCAAGGTTTTTGTTTTTTCTTAATTGGAAGAAGAAAATATTATATTATTTAAATCACATTTTATTTTTTATTTTTTCTTAATCGAGAGAGGGAAATATTATATTATTTAAAAAAATTTGTTTTTTATGGCTAATTGCAATATACATAGGTTTATTAAGAAAACATAAAATATAGTTTATTGCAAACACAAAAAGAACATTCCAGATTTTCTTACATGCTGTCACCTTCACAAAAAGTACATTCCAGATTTTCTTACACGCTGTCAGATTCATATTGGAGAATTCAATACATGGAGTAAAGGTTTGAGCTCACATGCTAGAGGGATGGGATGTGTCCTCATTGTTCTCCTCCCAATATCATTAAAATGATTTACATGTCCATGGGCTATGACAAAATTAAATTCACAATATCTTAAGAAAAAAACCAAAAACCAAAATGTTTAGACTAACTCTTTTTTTTAATGTTCAATATATAAAAACATATATTAATATTAATTCATTCTTGACCAATCGATATATATATTTTTTAATGTTTAGAAATTTTGAAAGTGTTTTGATGTTCAAAATAGAAAAAAACATACATCAATATAAAAACAATTCAAAATAATTCTAGTTTTATGGATGTATATATATTTTTATGGATCGCTTCAAGATTAGTTTAAGCTGCAGGCTCGGGAAAATCTCCAACTTGAACCGTTTCCCAACGCCACTGCCAGTTGTGTGGAGAGGGGGCGGTGGAGAAGAAGTCTCAGCCTCGCGGCCTGCAGGGGATCAACGGCAGGACGACACAGAAGAAAAGTTGGAGGAAAAACTCCAAACTTGGAACCGTTTCCCTAGGCCATCGCCACTTGTTACCTGTCACTCTTAATCCCTTGGGTTGCTGTAGGCTTCACCTTTAAATGCCACGCTGCTCTTCTTTTCAAAACTTTTCACAGTGTGCTTTTGTTTCAAGTTTTTCAACTCTCTGTGTGCATAGTTAATCAAGGTGTTGGTTAAATGTTTTATTTTTTGGGTTTTTTTATCGAAATTTGGTTATGTAAATTTAGAAAAAAATGTTATTTTTTATTGTTTAAATTGTATTTTGGATGCATAAATGGATTTAGTTCGCTGAAAAACTCTGAAAGCACTTAGATTATACAAACTTAACCACTTAAATCTGTAGATTTAATCATTCCTCACCAAATTTCTGGCAAAATCAAATAAAACAAATTACCAAAAAAACTCTGTTAAGTAATGCTATAACGCTTATCCAAAGGAATACTGCCAAAATATTCCTCACGCTGGGTTTGTGAATTTCTTAACTCTGTGAGCCGTTTTTTACACCTGAAAGTTGTTTCAATTTAACACACATCATTATATGTGATCTCATTCTCCTTCTCTCATAGGTTGAAGGAACGGCTGTAATAAATGTGCTCTGCAATCCCGTGGGAATCTCACGAGGTGTACAGATTCTGCAATTTCTGATTTTAACATTTTGTTTTAATTGCCAACTCCACTCCTTGCCTTGGGATCATCTTGTTGGTTATAGAGTTGGCAGCTGCACGGTGATTGGACAGTCAGTTCACTCCATTGGTGAAGAACGATCTTAAGAGCAAATATCTGGAAGGTAAACATACGGGGCATTAGCTGCACTCCTTTATTTGAACCTTGGCCAAGGCTATATTAGCTCTTTGCTTCCATAGCTTCGCTAAGGGCCTTGGTATCAGGCTTGGAATTTGAGGCTTATAGGACGTTTTTCCCCTCCAAACTCGTATGGATATGAAATCTACACGTCCACAATGACAGGGATCAAAATTTTAAAACTGTCGTATCATAATTTCTAGTGGGTATTTATAGGCTATTTCTAAGTCTATACCTATAGGGCTTGGGCTATAATGCCTAGCTTGGGAGGGGCCATGTCGGGATCAAAATTTTAAAACTGTCTTACCATAATTTCTAGTGGGTATTTATAGGCTATTACTAAGTCTATGCCCAGAGGGTTTGGGCTATAATGCATAGCTTGGGAGGTGCGATGCCACAACATTATTGTTATTGACATTTGGACAAGGGTTCGTCGAGGGAGTAAATGAAGTAGTATATGAAAGTTAATGTTGTTCCAGTTTGTCATCTATGTACAACTCATTTGGATTCGCAATGCTCATGGGCCATAATCCATTCATGATTCAACTTTGTTCAACGAGTCTGCACAGTGTTGAGTCTACATTGGTGGGTTTGTAACTCTGCTCCATTGAATTCCAACTTCCAAGGGTTTTAAGGTGTTTGAAACTTTGATGAATAGTGCGTAGATGGAGACATGAGTAGGGGCCAGAGGCCATGTTCATGGCGAAGGATAATCATATTCTGGTGTAATACCCCTAGGCTGATTCCCAAATGTAAATATCAATGTAAATGTACTTTACTTATAAGCTGGTGAGCCGAAGTAACAAGTTTGTTGGTTTGGTTCTGCGTGCATTAAGTTAGTGCACTAGGATCTCTCATCAAAGGAGTGCGCACATTTGTAAAATGATACAATGCACAGTTCGATGTTTTGGCGCACACATGTATAAGTACACATGCATGGCGCACTAAAAGTGAAACAACTTAACATATGTAGTGCGCACAAGGGTGAGTGCGAGAGGATGGCACATCGAAGGAAAAGGCACGCAACCCTGGGTTCAGTGTGCAGGTTTTGAAGGCCAGAGAAGACTTTTGTATATAAGTCACGATGAAACGCGCACATGTGTAAGGGCGCGAGGGTGGCACACTGAAGAAAGAGTGCACGCAACCCAGAGGTTTTGCACGCACTGGTTTAGTGCGTGAATTGTGTATTTTGAGGCTAGTGAGCTTGGAGGCAAAAGATCAATACTTCTGTACTGATATGTAAATGTAATCACATGCAATTTAATGAAAATACATCCCTGCAACAGACATACCACATAAAAGAGAATGGGGGGCTTAAACTCCACTAGCTGAGGTCAAGGGGGTTGGGTTAAAGGGGCTTAAACCCAAAAATAAATATTTTATTAACATTTATTTAAAAGCATAAAGTGAGGAATATTATATTAATATTCCTTAAAAAGTGTAAAGTTAGGATATATTATTATATCCTAGGTCCTAAGGAGGGGACAAGTGGCTAAAGACAATTCTCAACATGACAAGTGTCAAGTTGGGAACATGCTGTGGACTGAAGGCATTTCTCAACCTGACATGTGTCAAGTTGGGAACATGCCGTCAAATAGTCTGGACTTAGTCTATTTTGGTATTCTGTCATCTGGGATCATTCGATCATCACGAGCTGTGATGTGGAGTCGATTGTTCTGGCATAGAGAGGAGGGTGATTATCTTTGAACCCGATTGTTACTGTGAATAATGCGGTCTAAGGCTAGGAGCAACGTGGAAGGTCTGTCCATAGTTGGTGTCTTTTATTCAAAGATAAGTGCCAATTCATGTGTATAATTATATTTGCAGTAATATTTATGCAATTGTTGTCATGGGTTTATGTTGTTTATGATTGTGCATCATACTTTTTATGATTGTGTATAATTATGTTATGAATATGTATATAATCACGAATTGAAGAGTGTATGACTATGTTTTAATTAGTGACAGAGTTGTGTCAAAGCAATTTCGGTGAAATTTCTGGTAAATTGGCATCAGATCTGAAGACAAGAGGAGTTTGAGTGACGTGACTCGGCCTGGGTGGCCGAGTGCGTTACAAGACAATATCATAGAAAGAAAGTTTTAAGTGGCATCACCCAACAAATGGTTGGGGAGTGTTAGAATATGGTGTCAAAGCAGTTTTAGTAATGAGGAACGTTACATATGGTAAGATCATTGTTCATTGGGATTTTTCGTATCCACTTGTATTTAATTGAGGTTTATGGTAAGCTCAATGGCAATTCAAAAAAAAGATCCACATATGCAAATTCTACCCCCTACCTCGGAGAAGATTCTTCTTTTAGGTGCAACCACACGACAAGAAGAGTTTGTCGTATAATGTTTTGTGTATCATCAAATTCTAGGTTGGAATAGTTTTTCTTTCATAATTTCCATAAATAATGGTATTGAATGATCATTTTCGTTTAAGGACCAATAATGACGCATCGTTTATGTTTTTGATGTATTTCTAATTTTGTGTAGTTTGTAATTGTTGGATACCTAATCCTTGTGATTATGGTAGTTTGTAAATAATCATGTAAATAGTATTTGGGATAAATATAAAGAGTTGTAGGGAAGAGTCATTTGGAAGATGAAACCAAAGGTCATCCAAATGTGTATTTATGAAGGTTTCACATTAGTGCAAAGAATCCAAGCACGAAGTTACTTTATTCTACCCATACCTGATCTAACAATGGTCTCAGAGCAGGTTAACTCCATGATTCTTTCCCCCGAGCGTTTTGTTTTCGTCCTTCTATGTGCAGAAACGTCCCTCTTCCTGCAAATCTATCTCCTGTGTACAGAAACGCTTTCAAGATCTTCCGCATCTCTGAAAATTCATTCATCTTCCTCACACGCACATTCACACAATGCTCTCTTCTTTCTCTTCGGGCTTCTCCTCATCTTTGTTGTCATAGTGCCGAGACATTGTTGCCCTAAATCTTCGACAATTGACAACCAGTCTCTGGAATTGTTTGGCCACTTTCTTCATTGAATCCACCATTTCATGATTGTATTGTTCAGCCTACTCGACGAGCTTGGCCATGTATACATGATTTTCCCTCTCCTTTTTCAGGGAGCTTGGCCATGTATCAATGTTGACCAACATGATCAATCATCCAAAACACACAAATAGTCGTTGTTCTCTTTAATTTCCCCTCATTTGCCTGAAATAATCACAAGTTCATGTTGCGCCCCTGCAAAAATTTTCCAGTTTTTGCGGCCTTTGGATGTCTCCCCTTGCTCCTATTCCCGAGCTTATCTAGACCTTTGATTTCTCCACAATTTAGTGGCCGTAAAGAAGACTTTTTTCTAGGGACCAAATGAGCATTGCAAACTGTGATATTTTTTTCCTAAAGTGACATTTTCTAGCACCAAAAAAAGGTTGAGTGTATTTGCAAGAATACAAAGGAAAAGTTTTCGGATTTGAATTTGCGATTAGATTGTATAAATCCCTGGTAGAATGAACAATGGTAATAGAAAAAACAATAATGAATTTGAAAGAGGTGCAACCATTCTCACCAAAGTAGTCGTAAAGATCCGATCAATCTTGAACAAGAGAGCCGACATTTTAACACCGATGCACTGATAACTGGACAAGGCCACATACGCTCTCAAAGTTCTGCTGGAAGATGCATTCTCTCATCTCCATCATTGGCGTGATGCTAAATGACAAAGAAAATGACTGAGAATGGTACACAAAGGTCAAACACACTAATCTTTAATGACCAGAGTGGAAGATGGAAGGTTGCTAGAGTTGGAAAGGACATCTGCTCATGCACAATTTTTTTCATACCTCTCTCATCATGATGAAGGTACAATGTCATCTAGTCTCTTGTGGCATGCTAGATTTGGTCACATTAATCTTGACAACCTTCGGTTGTTGAAAAAGAATTGTGTTTCTAGTTTGCCTACTATTCCTAGCAATCTAAAGCAATGTGATGCTTGTATCCTTGGAAAACATAACAAACAACCATTTCTTGATTCTAGTTCCATAACATGTAGAAAACTTGGAATGATACATTCTAATTTGTGTGGCTTGATACTTATTCCATCTACTAATGGGAATAAATATAACATGTCTTTTACTGATGATTAGACTAGGATGTGTTGGGTGTACTTGTTGAAAGATAAATTACAAGCTTTTGAAACTTTTAAAAGTTTTCATGTATGGATCCAAAATGAAGCTCAATCTTGTATTGGTTCTCTTTGTACTGATAAGAGAACATAATATACATCAAATGAATTTGAAAACTATATTTTTCAACATGGGATCAAACATCAAATCACAGTTCCATACAATCCTGAATATAATGGTGTAGGTGAAAGAATGAATTGTACTCTCCTAAACATGGTTCGTTCGATGATGTTTTTAAAAAATGTAAAAAATATGTTTGGGATGATGCAGTTATATGTGCAGTTTATGTGAAAAACACGTGTCCATCTCATGCTCTTCAAAATAAGACTCCTTATGAAATGTGGCATGACGTACTGCATTCCTTTAGTGAGACATCTCAGGGTTTTTGGTTCCACCTGCTATGCCTTAATTCCCAAGGAGTAAAGAAACAAGTTTGATGCAAGGAGTTGGAAGTGCATCTTCTTGGGGTACTCAAATACCAACAAAGTACGTCACCTTTATGATGAGGTAAACAAGAAATTCTTTCTTTCTAGAGATGTATTTTTTCTTGAATACTCGAAGAATGAAAAAACTATTGAGAGAAAACTTGATCATTTAGATAAATTCACCCATGTAAAGGAATATCATGAATTTGATGATGAGATTCCATATCTTTGTTGGGTATGTGTTATATTCTTTGCAAAATTGATCCCATGTACTTGATGCAGGAGCATCGTCATCAACATTCAATGAGGCCAAGTGGAGGACAGTTCAACACCCAACACGTGCATTCGAACTATTTTGGATCCCAAGGGGGAGCACACCATTTATTGTTTTGAAAGTGTTTAAATTAAAATCTCTTTAATGTTTTGAGTCTTGAGTCATTGTGTGAGATCACAAGAGATTGAAATCGCCTTAATTAGCTATAGGATTGTACAGATCTTGAGCATCCACTCATATCTGGGTTGTAATTATCCATTTATTGTAATAAGCCTTAGTGGTATAATGCTTTGATTATGATGTGAAAGCACTAACGTAGTCGAAAGGAAGACTTGAGAAGCCCCTCCATGTATAAATGTATATAATCTATGCCCAAAAGAGGTTGTTGGAGTTTATTGTAGTTGTTGTTGAGAATTGTTATTTGTTGCTGAAGTTTATTTTCTATTTTGATGAGAGTTGTTGTTGAGAACTTTGTAAATGCTTTGCTGAAGGAATATAATAGAGGATGATTTCTTTCAAACTCTGAGTTTGCATATCTATGAGCTAATTGGGTAATGTTGTGTTATTTGCTTTCTGTGTTTTTATGCCTATGTGCATTTTATGATTGAATGAATGAACCTATAATGTTCCATAAGTTTCAATTGTTTCTCTTCTGAAACACTGGTGCAAGGAGTGCACAGTAGCCACGTAAGGAGTATGAAGGCATAGTCATTTGCAGACTCAGTAGCTCAAGAGAGATAACATGAACGATATAGAGTGAGTGCAAGGAGTGCACATATACTCGTCTAAGTATAAAATCTCAAGAAGACCCATGCAAGGCGTGCATAGGGCCAACACTTAGTCAAGTGTTGAAACAGTCTCAAGGAAGACAAGAGAAAGGAGTGTGCAGGAGGACTTTCTAAAAATCTTCAAGTTACAAGTTTCAGTGAAGTGCAAGGTGTGTGTCGGAGGTCTGAATAACTTCGAGTGATAAACCTCAGAAGGGATAGCGAATGAAATCCTTTGGAGGATGAACCCTTTCATTTTCAAGGTCAAGTGGACGAGATCCGCTTGAGGAGGAGTAAGATATTTATTAGCCATCAGATCTGGGAAAGTAGCGTGAGTGATAACCCTTGAAGCCATTCAGACTTCGCATATTCAGAATTTTTCGAGTGTGGGTCGTGGAGGAGACAAGTTTCCCGAAGTCCCTATATCTGGAGTGAATCTAGACCGTCCATTTGTGAGGTCATGTGTACGCATATCCAGCATGGCTCGGAAGTCTATCTATCCGACATGTTTAAAGTGTTGAAGTGGGAGCACGAGAATTCCCCGAAGCTCCGAAGCCTAGAGAGAATATTAACCGTTAGTGTTAGGGTCACGTGTCGAAAGATTGGGAGTTGTTTGGAAGTCTGACAGTCCAGGGAAACGCAGGCATAAAGAGATTTGAGTCAAGAATTCACGAAGGACCAGAGGTCAGAGTAGATCTCAATCGTTAGTTGAGAGAGACATGTGGATAACAGATCCAGTCCTTCGTTAATTTGGAGTTCAGCGATCCAAAGAGTTGTGCGTGTTAACCTCTCGAAACTTCCGAAGCCCAGAGTCCCAGAGAGGATCATAACCGTGGCCTGCTAGAGAGGTGTGGGTCGTTGATCTGGGAGCCCCCTATAGGTTCACCAATTCGACGTTCGATTGATTTGCATGGTTTTTAGGTCAAGACTCCTAAAGCCTGGAGTCCCGAAAACCCCTATGTATCGTCGATTTGTGGTGTGTAATGAAGACTGTCAATCCCTCCCTTTGTTCGGTTGTTCGCGAGTTCGAAGTTTGGGAGGAACGTTGTGTGTTGTTATTGGAGTTCCCGAATCTTGGAGCTATGAAGTCCCAAATTCTTCGCTAAGTTGAAATCCAGCCCATGGTTTTGGCCCGAGGTCACGTGGAAGACTTTGCTGGAGTATTAGGACCCTCGCGAACATGATTTTGCATGCAGGGAAAGGAGAAAAGGCCCATGGAGAAGGAATTTGAGGGTTCAACAAGAGCCCGAGGGATGATTCAACTCCTTAGTGTGAATGATCCTAGACCGAAAAGTCGCGCGAGCCCCAGGAAGTGTTGGGGGTTTGCATCAAGTGGTATCAGAGTTTGAATTAAGCTCCATGTGAAAGAAGACTTGGAACCATGCCACCGAGAATATGCAGAGATAGACCAGTGGTCAATACAGCCATGGAAGAGGAGATGAGACAACTCCGTGCAAGGTTGGATGCCATGGAGACAACACAAAGAAGAGCACCTGATGCAGGTTGTTGGGTATGTGTTATATTCTTTGCACGAGTAGTAGTGTTTGAGCATATGCGCTGTGCACGCAGGGGGGTTAGAGGGGGGGTGCAGTGCCCCCAATTTTTTTTTTTTTTCAGGACGACATATTTCCGGGATGACATATTTCTGGGACCACATGATATTTAGGTGGTTTTTTCGGCACATGGTTTTTTGTCGATGGTTTTCAATTTCCGGTTAAGGAATTAGGGTTTTGGACTAATCCAGGTCACTGGGTTAGGGTTTTGGATGTCGCTGGCTCCTATACGTATATTGTATTGTAAACAATGTAACACAATGTATGAATATAATATATGCTGGTTTTCCCGGTTTGGGTTTCCAGGTGAAAAATCTCTGTGTAATATTTGTATTTGCCATTGTAT
>JZKD02S1439449.1:31233-55083 GCA_000966675.3 Picea glauca
TTTCTGGCTTACAAACTGTAAATAAGGACCTCAGATCCGATTATAGATATGGACAACATGAAACTGGTGGCAAAACTGATGAAAAGAAAATCAAGGTCCGTCCATTTCCGAGATCTGGGTGAATGCCCTTCAGGAAAACACCAAGATCTCTCAATCCCTTCAAGATTTTGCAAATCCGCTTGCCAGCCGGTCAATTGGGGCCATCCCGGACAAAACCCATCTCGCGGTTTTTTTAAATTCCTCTCCATCTGCTCAGAAATTAAGCCCGAAATTCCACTGTCGAAAACCACATTGTTTTTCCAGCGGCTTTGATGAAGACTTTATTAAATTTCATACAAGTTCAAACGCGCGCTCCGTCGATCATCCTTAACTTACATCTCTGACTTCTGAAACCGTTGATTCTATATGACATTAAAACCTTGTTTTGTTTGGTTGTCAGACTTATCCCGTATGCATAGCGAGAAGGTAAAAAAAAAAAGTTGATTTATATATATCGTTGCATGGAAGCTTGCGTAGAAGATAATGGTCGAGGGCTTGGGCTTGGTTGGTTTGTTTGTTGGGTGCATGAAACATTCGAGATATAATTTAGGTGGTTGACTCGACATTTGGATAGCTCGAGGACATGGAGATTGGTTTGAAATTTCAACGAGGACATGGAGATTGGTTTGAAATTTCAACATAGGACCTTAAAACATAAAACATAAGATTGGCTTGAAATTTCAACATAAGACCTTAAAACATATAAAATAATTAGAGTTTTCCAATATAGGAACTTAAAATATATAAAATAATTAGAACATATAAAATAATTAGAGTTTCTTTTTTAATAAAAAATATTATTTTATGGTTTGAAATTCCAACTCAAACCCTTAAAATATATAAAATAATTAGATTTTTTTTTTTTAATAATAAATAAATTAAAAATATTATTTTAAAATCACATCAATTAGTTTGCTCTAGTCATCAATGAGATACAAACTGCGTCCATATGTGTGCGTAATCCATATTCATATGGATTGAAAACTTTTTATTTTATCTCATTGCATTAATTTTCTTTATTTACATCATTTTCACAACAATTTTAAGTTTAAGTGTTTTATTTATTTTTAAAGATAATATTTTTTAATAAAAAATATCATTTTAAAGCCACATCAATTAGCTACGCCATTGCTCTAATTATCAATGAGATACAAAGTTGCATAATCTATGTGAAAATGGATTGAAAACCATAAAAACTTTCTATTTTATCTAGCATTATTATCTATTTTTAAAAATAATAATTTTTAATAAAAAGTAAATATAAAATATTATTTTAAAACCACATTAATTAGTTAAGTCATTGCTCTAACCATCAATGAGATACAAAGGTGCCTAATCCATGTGAAAACAGATTGAAAACTATGAAAACTTTCTATTTCATCTAGCATTTCCTATGACATCATTGCAATAATTTTATTTATTTACATCATTTTCACAAGTGTTTTACTTATTTTTAAAGATAATAAAATTTAAATTAATTGTATTTTTTATAATAAAATTTAATATAATTATATCTATTTTTTAATAATAATATCTTTTATTATTTAATTATCGATTAATCATCTAAATAACTATAATATTTGTTTTTCTTAATCAAAATTCTTTTTTTTTTATTYATGTTGGTAGGATGGATAGATATGATGCAAATCATCAATTAACAATTCCACTATGGTGAATACCCTCAGTGAATACATCATCAACTAGCTTGTGGCTAACAATTCAAATGAAAAGACTTGAGCTACCCATATGTGAGTATTTGTTGGTAGGGTGGATAGATATGATGCAAATCATCCATTAGGGGTTTGAGATGAGAATCAATATATTAATAAGAACTTGGGATTTCATTCAATTGAGATGAGAATCATATAATTGAGGGAGATGTCTAATTACTTTCATGCTCAACATGGAACTATTATGTTTCAATATTTGCTTTTCTTTATGATTAGCTAGTAGTGGACGTAAATTCCTTCTTTCAGTTTAACAAAAGATATGTGGCTGGAGCTGCAATTCTATTTGTAGTCATAAATTCCATAACTTTGTTTTTGCATAATTAGTACATACAGTCTGCTGACCAGAGTTTCTTTTAAACATGCAGTGTCTGCACTTTTAAATGTACAATAAATATTTTGGTATGTAAAATTTTGAGAAAAATAATATGTTTAAGTATTTGTAAGATGTATACTCTCGAATTGTTTTCATATTGAATTTTAAGCAATCATATTTTTTCCATATTGAATCGAATTCGATTTCGAAATCGAACTTGGTGATAATGGCTTGTGGCATGCAGGATGCATTCTTTACCAAATGCATGCACTCTACTAGAGTCCTCTCCTTAAACCGATAATGTTTCACATTTCATATACCCCACCAACATGTGGTAACGTTTAGAGTGGAACCGTATGCACCTTCCATAAATCGATGATAAGAAAGCTACACGAAAGTTGACTATATGGAAGTTGACCACACGAAAGTTGACTACACAAAAGTTAACTATACAGAAGTTGACCACGAAAGTTGACTAAACGAAAGTTGACCACTGAATCCGTATATGCGCATATACGGAAGTTGACCACTTCCGTATATGTGCATATACGACACATATACGAAAGTTGACCACTTCTGTATATGCGCATATACGGAAGTTGACCACTTCCCTATATGTGCATTTACGAAAATGGTCGGCTTTCGTATATGCTCATATACGAAAGTGGTCAAATTCTGTATATTGGCATATACGAAAATGGTCGACTTCAATATATGCGCATATACGGAAGCGGTCAACTTTCGTATATGCGCATATACGGAAATGGTCGGCTTTCGTACATGCGCATATATACGAAAATGGTTGGATTCCATATATGCGCATATATGGAAATGGTCGGCTTCTGTATATGTGCATATATGAATGTAGTCGGCTTCCGTATATTTGCTTATACGAAAGTCGACCATTTTCGTATATGCGCATATACGGAAGTGGTCATCTTCCGTATATGCGCATATACGGAAGTGGTCAACTTTCGTATATGTGTCGTATATGCACATATACAGAAGTTGACCACTTCCATTTATGCACATATATGGAAGCTGACCACTTGCGTATATGTGCATATACGCAAGTGGTTTGCTTTTGTATATGCGCATATAGGGAAATGGTCGGCTTCCGTATATGCGCATATACGAAAATGGTCGGCTTCCGTATATGTGCATATACAGAAGTTGACCACTTCTGTATATGGGCATATACGGAAATGGTTGGCTTACGTATATGCGCATATACAGAAGTGGTATATACGAAAGTTGACCACTTCCGTATATGCACATATATGAAATCCGACCACTTTCGTATATGCACATATACAGAAGTTGACCGCTTCCGTATATGCGCATATATGGAAATGGTCGGCTTATGTATATGCGCATATACGGAAGTGGTCAACTTTCGTATATGTGTATATACGAAAATTGACCACTTCCGTATATATATATGAAAGTTGACCACTTCTGTATATGCTCATATACAGAAATGGTCAATTTCTGTATATGTGCATATACGGAAGTAGTCAAATTTTGTATATGTGCATATACGAAAGCTGACCACTTTCGTATATGCGCATATACGGAAATGGTTGGCTTACGTATATGCGCATATACAAAAGTGGTATATACAGAAGCTGACCACTTCCGTATATGCGCATATACGTAAGTGGTATATATGGAAGTGGTCAACTTTCGTATATGCGCACATACGGTCAACTTTCGTATATGTGCATAGCGCATAAACGAAAGTTGACTATACTAAAGTTGACCACTTCCGTATATGCACATATACGAAAGTGGTCAACTTCCGTATATGTGCATATATGAAAGTTGACCACTTTCGTATATGCGCATATACAGAAATGGTCGGCTCTGTATATGCACATATACGGAAGTGGTCAAATACTGTATATGCACATATACGGAAGTTGACCACTTTTGTATATGTGCATATACGAAAGCCGACCATTTCCATATATGCGCATATAGGGAAATGGTCAGCTTCCGTATATGCGCATATACGGAAATGGACGACTTTCGTATATGCGCATATACAGAAGCTGACCATTTTCACTTCCACTGTGATGTGATCCACGATCATCTCATTGAGTCAGATTTTGTATATGCGCATATACAGAAGTGATCAAATTCCATATATACGCATATACAGAAGCTGGCCACTTCGTATATGCACATATACAGAAGCTAACCACTTCCATATATGCGCATATATGGAAGGCGAACTCTTTCGTATAAGCACATATACGAAAATGGTTGGCTTTCGTTTACGCACATATATGGAAGTTGACCACTTCTGTATATGCGCATATACGACACATATACGAAAGTTGACTACTTTCGTATATGCGCATATACAGAAGCCGACCACTTCCTTATATGCGCATATACGAAAATGGTCGGTTTTCATATATGCGCATATACAAAAGCCGACCACATTCATATATACTCATATAGGCAAGTGGTCGGCTTCTGTATATGCGCATATAGGGAAGTGGTCGACTTCCGTATATGCGCATACATGGAAGTTGACCACTTCCCTATATGCGCATATACGGAAGCCAACCATTTCCGTATATGCGCATATACGAAAATGTTCAGCTTCCATATATGCGCATATATGGAAGTGGTCAACTTCTGTATATGCTCATATATGGAAGCGGAAATGGTCGGCTTCTGTATATGCACATATATGGAAGCTTACCATTTCCATATATGCGCATATATGTAAGCCGACCATTTTCGTATATGCTCATATACGGAAGCGAAAATGATCAGCTTCCGTATATGCACATATACGGAAGCTGACCATTTCCATATATGCGCATATATGTAAGCCGACCATTTCCGTATATGCGCAGATACAGAAATGGTCGGCTTTCGTATATGTGCATATACGGAAGTGGTCAAATTATGTATATGCGCATATATGGAAGTTGACCACTTCCATATATGTGCGTATCGAAAGCCGACCATTTCTGTATATGTGCATATAGGGAAATGGTCAGCTTCCGTATATGCGCATATACGGAAATGGACAACTTCCGTATATGCGCATATACGAAAGTCGACCATTTTTGCACCTCAATTTTGCATCTCAATTTTAGTTTAAAGCATAGGTTTGCCTCATAATTTTCCCCAGTTGAGTAATACTAGAAATAAAGTATAACATTACTTGTAAACAATAAATGTTTGTTTTTCAATATGATATTTATACTATTTTCAATTTCCCTGACAGTCTAGTTGTCATGGTCATTGTTTGACTGACAATGTTGTGGTCGTTTGTTGAGTGGCAATGTGGTGGTCTACGTGCTGGAGTTTCCACCAAGCTCTACATCTAGCCCACCTTCGACAACACCTATTATCACAATGCCATGAAAGGATTGGCGCTTCTTCCTTGATGAGTTTTGCGGGCATTGATTTTACAAAATCTCGATCATCAGATCAATTATATGTATTGATAAATATTTTTCTTCGCAATACTGATCAGGGAAGGCAAGCTACCTGAAGGCAATTTTGTTTTAGGGTGGCAGTCAATTTTGATGCTAGATATGTGAGGAAGCTTCTACTATTACATTATGCAGTCTGTTGTTGTTATTGTTTCTACACGCAGACACTAAGAAATCTTTGAATTCAAAGCCCTGTAATCTGAGTCTACGGTCATTCAATTTGTTTCCAATTCAAAATTGTATATTGATGTTTATATCAGAGATTGGTAAGAAGAAAGCGTGAAAATTTGAGGGATTCATATAATGAAAATGCCTATGTTTTTTTCTGTATTTATGTGTTTCATAATTTCTTCCAGAGATTGATTTTCATTGTCATTTCATTGAGACTTTACGGCTATGTTGCTCCTATAATTTCCAATCGGCAAAGGTCTTGCCTATAAAAATGATTGATGTTAGCATAATGCAATGCAGGTATTGATATTCAGTTATGTGGTTTTAGGTGTGCCATGGAGGAGAGAATCAATATGCCTCTCTCCGAGTTACTAGCCATCAAACGATGGACTTGTTTTGTAGCGGCGATATGGCTCCAATCTATCAATGACACCAACTTTGATTTTTTTGATTACTCTTTTGATTTGAAGAAAATTATGGGGATTAATCAACTCCAACTGAATAGTTTGGAAGTGGCCTTGGACCTTGGAAAGCTCATGGGCTGGGTTTTGGCATGTACATTTCTGCCAACGTGGGTTGTTCTTGGCATTGGAATGAGTTTAGGAATGGTGGGTTATGGCGTTCAGTGGCTAATTCTAACTGAAATCATTCATCCATTGGATTATTGGCAGGTTATGCTCTTTCCAGATTCTATTTAATTTTGTTGTACTTTATCTAGATTGAGGAATGGATTTTTCTGAACTGTATAAAAGAGTTCTTGCACAGTGTACAAGACCTTCAAAGATGAAGCTTCAAAGATATTACAAGTTTCTTCACATAATAATTAGATAGTTGAAATAGAATTCTATAACACTACTTCCATGTTAAAAATTTCAGTATATTATATTTTTACAAGCGTGGTTTCAAAATATTGGCATGGATTCATGGTTGCGTTGTTTTAAAATATTTTCAGGTTTTACTGTGTTATAGCTTATTGGGTATTCACTTTTATGAGATTTAATTTGTTATTTTTCACAACGCATGTGTATATATTGTGCATTTTGGCTGGGAATAGCATATAGAAATAGTATTCAATATTATCGTGCCATTTCTGAAGGAATATTACTTCATGCGATCAACCCATTTTGTCTTATCTTTATTTGTAACACGCAGGAAATTTGTGAAGTCATACTACATATATGAGATTCCATAGCAAATTATCTTTGAATAGCAATAATTTATTCAAAATTTGTAGTGAAAGGTGGTGGTCAAATTCCACTATTTAATGGTCAAACGGGAGGAAGTAGAAGTAGAGTGGTGTAGAGCACCCTCTAGAGGCTCTTAAAAATATAATTGTTTAGTTTTTATGTTTGGATTGGATGTAACATAGACTCCATCCTCCTTGTAATCCATCCATCAATGACATGACAACCAATTTGTGGGTTTCAACTAGCTTGGGATATGGAGAGCTCAGATCACCCTTTCAATTTGGCAGCTAAAATGAATCTTCCAAATTGCAGAATACAGTACAGACTTTTCATCCTGATCTGATTGATAGAATTTCAATACAAAAATACAGAAAACATGGGAGTCTTCCATCTTAAGACAGATTAAGCGATCAAAAGCGTATGAGAAAAACAAACAAAAGAACAACACACTATCTTACATCTTCACACTATTGACACTAGACTTAAATACAAGACATCCCAAAAATTCCTAGGGTGAAACACGTTACACATTCTGGTGTATGTCATAAAGAAATTATATATATATATATATATATATATATATATATATATATATATATATATGATAGAAGCAGATTATTATTGGATGTATTGGAAATGATAAGTATTGAGGGTGTATGTGAAAGAATGAATGGGTTAAAAAACTTATCATATATGTAGGTTCACATTTCTCTGGACACGTCACACTTTTAACAACCAATACATGGCAATAAATGTATGCTTTTTGTATAGCATGACAACACATGTATATGCAACCACACATGGCAAGCTAGCTATGATTTGTCATTTACCTACCCATCTTGTTACAGATGTGGCGGGGGCTATAAAGTCTATAACAATAGAGCCAGTAGATATATGTATAAATTTTATTTTATTATAACTGCATAGTGGCAGGTATACGTTGCCATGCAACCTTGTTATTGTTAGTTATTCTCGATAAATTTTTGAATGTAAAGGAATATGTCTTTTTATCATAAATTTATTTAGTAAATTTATAGCAATGTATGTGTATATAAAATCTATTTAATTATGGAAATTGTATGTGTATTTATTGGATATTAAAGAATATATTAAATTTTATTAAATATTATATAATATATATATTTTTAATTTGTTAAATGTTATAAAATATTTTTAAAAAAGTGTTGATTTTTTTTTAACATATTTTTTCTTTTTCTTTAATAAAAAAATTTAGGTTTTTATTTTTCCATAAAAATTTCCATATTTTTTTTATTTATATTCTTGGCATATTTAGGATATGTGTGTAGTTTAATATATTAGAAATACTCTTTAATCCCTCTTTAATATATTGCTATTATTTTTTAGAATTTGAAATCTATAATATTTACGTAGTACAATATTCCTTAATTAGTGAACTCTCATTTCATTTTTTTTCAAGATTCTTTGGACTTCCCATCTACACTTGGTAGAACTCACCTCATCACTTGAAAGAGAGTTTTCTATTATGTAGAATTAGAATGTATTTAAAGATAAAAGATAGACTCAATTTAAATGGAAGGAATAAGAAGACTAATCTAAATGGAAGGAATACAAAGACTAACTTTGATCCAGGTGGATATTGGTGGCCACCCACCTATTTCACTGGCTCGAAAAACAGTTTTCCATCTTGGTAGTTTTTTAGCAGTTTTTTGGGTTCCAAACTTCTGGGGTCATTTTGAGGCCCTAAACGACATTTTTTGGGGATTTGGGGCCTGGGTGATTATCAAATGCACTGACCTAGGCTAGTCGAAAATTATTATTCTCTGTTAGACCTTTCCAACGGGCTATCATGTGCCTAAAATAGAGATCGTATGCAAAAGTTGCGACCTCAAAAAGTTGATGTACTAACTTACCCCAACGGGGCCCACATGACTTTTGACGCTTCATCTCCTAGGGTTAGGTTTTTGGATGTCTAGGGTTTGGGAATTCATCTTTATTGTGAAAATGCCTTCATAGCTTCATTGTAGTCATCTTCTTGTGAATGAGCACAACGGTCACATCTCTTCTGAGAGATAAGAGGCCAGCATTCTAGCAAGCTTGTTTTCCACTGCATTTTACAGTTTTAGCTTATTTCCTTATTGAATAGAAACCAATTTTACTGTATATCTGTTATTCTGTGTTAAACATATTTTGAAAATACTCTATATTCATTTCGTTCTTCTCATAAAATCTGGATCAGTGGTATCAGAGCGGTCTGCTCCTTGTCATTCTTAATGCATGTCCCCAACAAGGTCACGGTACAAAGAATTGGGTCTTGAGCTTATTTCTCTTGATGACAAAATCTCTCCCACACCCAAGCGACCTCTCATGGTAGGAGAAAATAAATACGACGGGACAGGAGATCCCTTCAAAATTTTGCTTGAGGAAGCCCTCACGCAACAAAGGAACAAGATGATGGATAATTTTGCACAAATCCTTCAGCGACTACCAATAGGCGATGCATATTCCTCAAATGGAGGTGCCACTCCCTTCAAGGTACAAATCAACTTCGATATTCCTATATTTGAAGGTCAGATAGACGCAAATGTTGTAGACAAATTGTTGAGTATGCTAGAAGGGTATTTCTCTATCCATAACTTCTCGAATAGAGAAAATATTACTTTTGCGCTCCTCAAAGCCATTCCTCGTGTCAAAGATTGGTGGGAAACTTTGTGCGAGCAAAAGGAAACAGAGGAACCCTCATTATTTACAGTTGTGGTCTCTTGGGAGTCCTTCAACGATGCTATTAAGGAACAATACTACCATGTTGGAAGTTATGATGACTTGTACACAAAATGGACCACACTGCGGCAAGAAAGAGACCAAGCAGTTACCAAGTTCACAAATATCTTCCATACCTTGCGCACCAAGTTGGGTATCAAATATTATGAGCGACATCTGGTGCTTAAGTATCGTGTTGGTCTGCATAGATACATGTAGGATGAAATGGAGTTTCTGGACATCTCATCCTTGGGAGAAACCTACCGATATGTCATCAAAATCATGTAGAAGCTCAAACAAAAGACATGACAATTTGGGCCTAGGAACCCCTCATAGCAAAAGCCAGGAAAAGGCGGCCCCAATCCGTGGAACAAAGGACAGAGAAAAGATAGACCACCTAAGGACAACTAGTCCAGGACGCAAGAAAATAAGGACACTAGAAAGACAAATAAAGATACCGGGAAGTGGTGTGACTTCCATAAGAGCCCTTGACATAACATTGTTGATTGTCGATCAAAGCAGTCGCTGGTGGCTGAGGTGAAAGCCTCTGAATCAGATGTGGGTTCTGACTCTGAGTCAGAACCAGAAAAGGGAGACGGATCATTGACGCAGAACCTAGTGCTATCATTGCTACCACTAAGCTCCAGCCTGGTGAACCAGACGAGCCAGAGGAAGGCGAGCACCTTTTTCATTCACATATGTGGGTGAAGGGTACTCTGCTGCACTTCATCGTTGATAGCGGTAGCAAGAAGAACCTCATCTCAGCAGAGGTTGTCAAGCAACTTGCCCTGCCGACAACGCCACACTTGCATCCCTACACCATAGGATGGATCCGCTAAGGAAGCGACATCCATGTCAACCAACAATGTCTCTTGTCATACGACATCAAACCCTTCAAACATGAGGTATTGTGTGATGTTGCCCCTCTCAAAGTTTGTAATGTTCTTTTGGGCCAACCATATTAATGGAAATGCCATGCTGTATATGAGTCTAGACCTCGCAGTGTTATTATTACTCTGAACAAGAAATTATACAGGATACCCGAGGCGGTCCCACCTAGTGTTATTTCCTTGATCTCTACCAAGTAATCTAGGAAGGTCATCTCTCAGATGGGGAATTTTTTATTCTTCGTGATTCGCTCTCAGAATGAGAGAAAGATCGCAACCACATCCAGGGTCTCTGCGACCGACCTCTCCACATCGAAGAATCAAGTAGATAAGGTCATGAAAGAATACTCAAATTTCTTCTCCTCACCTACTAGGGTACCTCTTTACTGTCAGGTCAAGCACCCCAACGATCTAACCTCGGTGCATATCTATCGCCACCGCATTTTAATTTTAATTTATAAATATTTTAACTTTATTTTTTATTTTTAATAATTACTAAGTGACAGGTATTCATAAAATAAAATAAATTGACATGATTAGATAAAGTCGCCATAAATTATAGACCACTTAAAATCTCCATACAAAATCACTCAACTAAATTTTCTGTAAGAACATCCCCAAGAACTTTCAATAACACAATAGTTTTGGAGAATTTTGTATGGTTGGTTACAAAGTTAAAAAGTATTCGTGAATTTTGTATGGCTGGTTACAAAGTTAAAAAGTAATCGTAACATAAATTGATGGATGTATTCATTGTAAACTATAAAATTTCATTCAAAATTACTTATAACAATTTTTTTTATTATTTATTTTTAAAAGCATCTTCTAGTCTTCCCTCTTATAAGTGTTGTAGTCCAAATGTGTTTAGCGAAATTTTGGAATTATCAATTTTACGGGTCACAATTTATTATTAGTCCCTGTCAAAGGATTAATAATTGGTTTATTGTTGACTTTAAATTTATATGATATATCCAATGTGTAACATAAGAAATCAATATATATATATATTTTTAATAAAAAATATATATTTTTCTAAAATTTATTTGATTGATATCTTTGAAGTGTTATTACATGATCCACATCATCATTTAATGTACAAAATTAATTACATAATTAATAAATTTAACATTTTAACTAGAAAAGAAAGAGCATGTTGTTTGTTTGACTGTCTTTATTAACCAGAGATGGTTTTGTCAGTGCCCCAATCACATCAGCAACTGTATGTACTTCAAGATTCATAAAACGATAAACGACAAAGGTAAAATTATCTTGAGCGAATTTCATTGCCTTAATTCGTATCGGTGGCAATATTTCAGTTCTTTGATCCTTGTCTCCTCATGGCGCCAAGAGCCAGAGCCATAAAAGTAGAAGCCAAGATGATGCGTTTTTTCAATGGTCAGTACATACCTACTCGACCTCTTTCTATCTTTGTAAGACTCGTACTAAATTCATGGCGATCGTTTCGGAGGCCTACTTCCCTCTCGTGCCTAATGTCGAGGGCTAAATTGCAGAGTAAAGGTTAAAATAAATCATAAATCATATCAGATCTAGTTTCCGCATGAACCTGGAAAATTTACAGAGATATCATGTAATGAGGTGTAGAATTTATAATCCGACAATGCAACGATCTCAGTTTAATAACCTCAAATAGGGAAGGAGGCATATGCCAATAATGCTGGTTCAGTGCATAAGTATGAGGGATGCAGGGAGAAACAGGAGCTTCAAGCGTCAATTCATCCCCCCAGCAATTGCCATGGATCACCGTCTGGCGGGCACTAGACTACGCGGGTATAACCACCGCCCGCCTCTACAGAAACCGCAGATCGAACCTTTGGGACTCAAGGGTCTCCCAAAATTGGGCAGACATGTTGCCACGAAGGGCATTCTGATCTTTGTGGAACAAATGTCGGCCTTCGTAGACATTTCTAAGCAGTCTCCAAGTGGCCATTGATCCGAGAGTCGCCACATAAATTTGAACAGAAACGGTCGGAATATCAGAATCCGAAGAACACTGCCCGGTTTTTATACAGGCTCTCACCTCACCACGAGTGTTGGGCCAAAGGCATATTTTCATTGAAAATAATAAAAAGAAATGATAAATCCAACATCACAGCAATTTGAAAATAATGTGGTAGCTTAATATTTGTTATTGTGCACAGGTGTTCCTCTTTCCTAGATCTTCCATGCTAAGTCCCACCAACTGAACGTTTACCAAATTCATAAGTTTTAATCACCTGTCTATGCGGCTCCCCTATCTTCTATTCAGTGGTGGAGTGATGAGATTGATGAGGTGGACACACCTCAGTGGTGGAATGATGAGATTGATGACGTGGACACACTTCAAGATGGAATAAATGCCTTATTCAACTTTCAAAACCAATATTATTATTTAACGACCCCCAAATACGGGTGAAGGGCTACGTCTACGTGTCTCTTCTTGATTTTGGCGTACGTTTGAGTAGCTGGTTGGTGATGGCGCCACATGGTTAACACCTATTCCCACGTTCACAATATTAGTGAACATATACCTAGCATCAAAGCAAATTGCAGAAATGTGTAAAATGCATAATCAGGATCAAAGGAATAAACTAACAGCCATCAAGATCAAATGAAGCAACCAAAAACCACATTTTATAAAAAAAGATACATAGACGTTTACAGTCAAAAGATGATTCATAGACTTCTGAGATACATATCATAAGCCAGCGTGCAGGGACTGGAAAAGACGAAAATCAAGGCGCCTAACGATCTAGTTGGCTGCCAGTCCGAATTGTTAATGCTTATTTTTGTTTAAAAAAAAGACACGGACTAACCTTAGGAATCTAACGGTGAACCACTCTTATGAAACACAAATTTAGTATTTCAGGAAAACATTTAATATTGCTCAAAAATATCAATCAGGTTTATTGTGTGCTTAGTTCTCATAAAATCGAGAATTACTAGTTTGTTGGAAAGATATTTTCACACATCAATCAACATAACTACGAATAATATTCACAAGGATTCCGTCAATAAAATGTTATACAACATCAAGTCAACTACGAAGGAGTCGGTTGCTATCTACACTACATCTCTTATCGACAAGGTTTATGATTGGTCTCATTGATCACAAAAGAGCACTGTAAATCCCTACATCGGTTGGATAATTTTCTCAGGTTCTGAACGAACTACCTCTCGCGTACTTCTCAAATTTTAGACATGAACTAAACGATAGAACCTCTGTCAAGTACTATAATGAATAGCCAACAATTGAACCTCGTTTAAATTCAACTAAATTTCCAATAACCCCAATAGAAACTAACCAACGGGATAAGTTAGAAATAATTGAATGAGAGGATACTAAAATTGACGGAACCATCTGTTTTTGGGGCTCTAATACCAAAATAATGTATAAACATAGATTAATATATATATATATATAATTATGAATTTGGGTTAATATACATAGATGAATATGAATTTCCCAACTAATTCGGCAGGAACTGCGTTGCCATGCAACCCTTGTTATTGTTAGTTATTCTTGATATATTTTTGAATTTAAAGGAACGTGTCTTTTTACCATAAGTTTATTTAGTAAATTTATGGCATTGTATGTGTATATAAAATCTATTTAGTTATGGAAATTGTATATGTATTTATTGGATATTAAAAAATATCTTAAATTTTATTAAATATGATATAATATATATCTTTTTAATTTGTTAAATATTATGAAATATTAAAAAAAAATGGTGTTGAATTCTTTTTTAACATATTTTTTCTTTTTCTTTAATAAAAAAAATTTAGGTTTTTATTTTTCCATAACATTTTTCATATTCTTTTTATTTATATTCTTGGTATATTAAGGATATGTGTAGTTTAATATATTAGAAATACACTTTAACCCCTCTTTAATATATTGCTATTATTTTTTAGAATTTGAAATCTCTAATATATTTAGGTGGTACAATATTCCTTAATTAGTGAACTCTCATTTCTTTTTTTTTTCAAATTTCTTTGGACTGCTTATCTACACTTCTTAGAACTCATATCATCACTCTCACCTAAGTTCAACATGAAAGAGAGTTTCATATTCTGTAGAATTAGAATGTATCTAAAGATAAAAGACACACTCGATTTAAATGGAAGGAATAAGAAGACTAATTTAAATGGAAGGAATACAAAGACTAACTTTGATCTAGGTGGATATCGGTGGCCACCCACCTATTCCACTAGCTTGAAAAATAGTTTTCCACCTTGGTTGTTTTTCAACAGTTTTTTTGGGTTCCAAACTTTTGGAGTCATTTTGAGGCCCTAAATGATGTTTTTTTGGGGATTTGGGGCCCAGGTGATTGTCAAATGCACTGACATGCACCATCGAAAAACATTCTTCTCGGTTATACCTTTCCAATGGGGTATCATGCGCCTAAAATAGAGATCATATGAAAAAGTTACGACCTCGGAAAGTTGATGTACTAACTTATCCCAACGGGGTCCACATGACTTTTGGCGCTTCATCTCCCAGGGTTAGGTTTTTGGATGTCTAGGGTTTGAGCATTCATCTTTATTGTGAGCATTCCTTGAGATCCTTATTGTAGTCATCTTCTTGTAAATGAGCGCAATGGTCACATCTCTTCTCAGAGATAAGCTGCCACCATTCTAGCAAGCTTGTTTTCCGCTGCATTTTACAGTTTCAACTTATTTCCTTATTGAATAGAAACCAATTTTACTGTATATATGTTACTCTGTGTTAAACATATTTTGATAATAATTTGTATTGATTTCATTTTGCTCATAAAATCTGGATCAGTGGTATCAGAGTGGTCTTCCCCTTGTCATTCTTAATGCATGTCCCCAATGAGGTCAGGGTACGAAGAATTCGGTCTCGAGCTTATTTCTCTTGAGGAAAAAATCTCTCCCACTCCCAAACGACCTCTTATGGCAGGAGAAGATAAATACGAAGGGACATGAGATCTCTTCAAAATGTTGCTCGAGGAAGCCCTCACGTAACAGAGGAACAAGATGATGGATAGTTTTGCACAAATCCTTCAGCGGCTACCAACAGGCGACACATCTTCCTCAAACAGAGGCGCCACCCCCTTCAAGGTATAAATCAACTTTGATATTCCTATTTTATTAAGGTCAGGTAGATGCAGATGTTGTAGACAAATGGTTGAATCTGTTAGAAGGGTATTTCTCTGTCCATAACTTCTCAAATAGAGAAAAGATTACTTTTGGGCTCCTCAAAGCCATTCCCCATGTCAAAGATTGGTGGGAAACTTTGTGCAAGCAAAAGGAAATAGAGGAACCCACATTATTTATAGTCGCGGTCACCTAGGAGTCCTTCACTGATGTTATTAAAGAGCAATACTACCTTGTTGGAAGTTATGATGACTTGTACACAAAATGGACCACACTGCGTCAAGAAAAAGACCAAGCAGTGCTCGAGTTCACAAATATCTTCCATACCTTGTGCACCAAGTTGGGTATCAAGATTCTGAGCGAAATCTGGTGCTCAAGTATTGCGGCGGTTTGCATAGATACATCACAAACTTCAGCAACACATCACAACCAAAATACCGATATCCATATGCCAAATACCAACTATATCCCTCAACAAATCTTATATATGCAACAATATTGAACATCTAATATCATCTCAAGAGATAAACCCTAGCTCACAAAATATACCTCAAAAAAGATGTGCCATATCTCTCATAAATAGACCCCAACCATGTTGTTTCCATAGTTCTGCTACCATGATTATGTTGTCGTGATTTTTCTGCCACACTTTTTCTACTACGATTTTTCTTCCGTACTTTTTCTGCTATGATTTTTTTGTCGCATTTTTTCTACTGTACTTTTCTGCCACGATTTTTCTGCAACACTTTTTCTGCCCGCACTTTTTTTACCATGATTTTTCTCCCACATTTTTTCTACACTTTTTCTGTCGCAAATTTGATCTATCAATAATACCTACAAAAATAACCTTTCAAAAAAAATATATTCAATGATATTCAATAGGTGCTAATGGGAGAGCCTTTCTCTCTTATTTATACTTCCATGTAGCTTCCTTAATAGGTTACCTTCTAACCAACTTAACCCATTATCCTTCTTTTAGGGCTAACCCACTTCTAACCACTTTTCCACTTCCAACTCACTTCGCTACACTTAACTTAACCAATTTACCATAAATAGTAAGTTCTCCACTTTTAGTTGCAACTAACTTTATTATTTAATTAATTTCTTTTGCAACCAATTTGACTTATCCATAAATAGTAAACTCACCACTTCTTGTTGCAACCACGTTATTATTTAAATAATTTCTCTTTGCAACCACTTTGATTACTTTATTATTTAAATAATTTCTCTTTACTCACAACTTCTTGTTGCAGCTAACTTTTATATAATTATTCAATTCATAACTTCTTTCCCCTTAACTAACTTCTTGTTGCAACCATTTTATTATTTAATTTATTTATTGGTCAACCACTATGACTATTCAATCTTGTCATCACAACTACTTTACCATAATTACCAAACTCACAACTTTTTGTTTTAACTAATTTATTTTTAATTATTTTCTTAATGCAACAACTATACCCATGATTAACTCCTAGTTTCACCCACTTTGACTAGTCAACTTCTTCTAGGAGTTTATAGAGTAATTTGACTTCTTTGACCTTTTAGGGGCTTCTAGATAACTCATGAGGATTCTCCAACTTCACAACACCATAACTCTCTAACCATGAGGAGTTATGGGATGTTCCACATATCACCGGAAATTGCATGACATGTACTATCCATATAGAATAGTCTTACCTACATATGCATTGATATTTATTACATTATTCCTCAACCAAACTTGGGTTCCTTACCCATACCTCTAGAGATACTAGACATACTCAAGGGTTGACATCAATTTCTAAGAGTTTACATCAATTCTAAGAGTTGACATCAATCTACAATATCACTCTCCAAAGTTTGACATCAATGACAACCAACAATCCAAACCAATTGTCCATCAATCTAAACCAACTGTCTAACAAAAATATTATCACACACACACACACACACACACACAAGTGTGTGTGTGTCAAATCCCGCTAGCATGATTGGATTTTGAGGGTTTCGTTTTGTAGGGAGGCCAAGGTGTGAAACTCGTGGTAGTCAGAAGGAGACACCAAAAATAATCCATCCATGTTAAGGGTTGGTGCGTTTATATATATGTGTGTGTGTAGACCGATGGGTTAGCTCGAGTGGTTGAGTGTTGTGGTTACTATGACTGAGGTCTCAGGGTCAAATCTCGGGCCAACTATTGTTAATATTTGATGATATTGTTGAGCCTCACTCGATGTCCCCATCGGGTTAGGCTCGTAATTAGGCTGACGATTTACCCTGTTTACCATCCAAGAAATGTGGGGAAGTACTCGAGGGTTTCCCATGATTTCTTCCATAAAAAAAAAGAATATATATATATATATATATATTACATGTGTGTGTGTGTAATTTGAAAATAAATAAATAATAATAAAATATCTTTGGGGAGGGCAATGAAAGACATAATGAAGAACAAGAAGATTAAGAATTGGTGAAAAAGCATAAATCCGAAATAATTATTGATCATAGTAATCACATGATAGTACAATACATAGTACCGTGTTCTAATAAAAACCTTTAATACTCCACATAACTAAACATATGAATATATCCCTAGATAAACATAAGGTGGTTTAGGACTTAATGATTAGGAGAAAATTTGGTAACAACCCCCCTTAAGCATAAGTTTGTACAAGAGTACTAGCTAGGCAACAAATACTAGTAAAAATCTTGGTAACATATCATAATCTTCAAACTAATACTCTTGGTCTAAAACTTCATCAGTCTCAATGAAGATCGACCTAAAAACTTTCCAAAAGTGGATGTCGAATACCAAGACTAGAAAACTCACTGTGAAAGAAATGAGATAAATATCCTACAAGTGTTCACTAATGTGAACCCAAAACCAATGAGAGCAAATCCTAATGAAAGGTGAATCGATTGCAATTCCAACACATCCCAAATCCTAAAAATTCCCATCAATCTAGTATACCAAGCAAAAATACAGAATAAGCATCTATCCTCTGCAAGGACAAAATACCATCCTTGTGAAGTCGAAAGATTAATTTCAAAGACTATCAAGTGAACAAATGTGTTAAAAAATATGATCTTAGAAAATGACACATAAAAAAATTGTCAACAATTTAGTTGATAGAAAAATGTGTCTATCAACATATCAATCATGTATCATGTAAAATGATGCAGGAGCATCGCCAACACATCAAGCGAGCCAACACAAATTTTTAAAATTCTTTGGGATTGTTGTGCAAGTCTTTAATGAAGTCATTTAAGAGATGGCGCACTTGTATATTGAAAATGGACCTTGAGCGGATAGCTCTCGTCCTTAGGTAGATAGACAACATTTAATATAGTTAATGGTGGTAGATAGGAATTTAATTCTAGATTTTATAGCTTTAGAGCGCAAGAGGGAAATGGGAAATAGACACCCTCATTGTATCATTGTAATATTATCAGTTCAGGAGAGCAGAAGAGAAAGCAGAGAAGTGTATGAAGAACACCCATATACAGACATTTGAATTAATAGAAGAAAGCTTTGATTCAAATTCATGGTTATGTGTCTATTCTCTGTGTATTGATGTTATGCTCATGAATGTTTGCTTCCTGTCATACAATTTCTTTTATATGCTGTGTATGTGATTTCATGGTTGTATTGAAGTCTGAAAGAGAGATAGAATAAGTTTTGATTGTTTCTCTAATTGAACCAGAGGATTCCTGCAAGGAGTGCATTGACTCAAGGGTTCAATTAGAGATAACCTTTGCTGCCATTCGTCTCGAAGGTGCAGTTAGGCACAGTGTCGTGCAAGGAGTGCGTAGGCCAGGGAGAAGTCTCAGAGTTGCGACTCTGAGCAAAACATCGAAAGACTGTTGCTGCAGGTGTGCACAAAGTCAAGGAAGGTTGAACACTTGAAGTGTTTGCAGAGTTGCCGCAAGGAGTGCGTGCAAAGAGTTCTCCTTTTCTAAGAGACTCGGAGTTGTGGAAAAGCTCAGGAGGAGTAGGCCTTCGAATTCGTCGAGGGATTGCACAGAGGGGTTGTGCATCGAAGCATTCGAGCAAGCGTTGAAAGATCATGTGCAAGTGAACTAGTCTTCGTGGGAAGAAATACTTGGTTCAGTTCGCAGAATCATCAAAGGGAAGAGCGGATAGTCGAAATTCTTTGAGGATATTTCGTGAAGTTCCGAGGACCGTAGATCTTGTGGAGGTGCAAGGAGAACATGGTGGAGAATTTCTGAGAGTTTTGAAGCTCAGGAGGGGCCGGCGTTGATCCAAGTCAGCCAGAGCCATTGGATTATTCGCGAGATTGCCTATCGGGATCTCGTGAGAAAAGTGTCCAAGACTTGGTAACGGGAATCGCGATATTGCGAGACGTGATATCCCGACAACCAAAGGGTAGCATGTGGTGGGACCGTGGGAGTGAGTGGAAGACAAGTGTCAGAGATCAAGAGATCTCGTGAACTCGAAAGTTCGCAGGACGAGAGCCCAAGTATTGGGTACTCCAAGTCATGAGGATGCAAGGTGGCGAGTAGCAAAATAGTGATAGGATCGTATCGACATTTCGGTGCATCGGATATCAAGAGTTGGAAAAACGAGGGCTTGGTATAGCGAGTAGTGAAGTCGTGATAGAGTTGAGGTCCCAATAGAAGAAAGACAAAGTCAGCGTTGACCGACATATCGAATCTCGGGGATTTGATAACCCAACGATCAACCGAGAACTTGCGAAATTGCGAGTTTCGATTTCCCGATAAGTGAACAAACGGAAGTCACGCAGAAGAGAATCTGTGGGTGCAGATTTCCTGACAGGGAAATAGAAGGACTTTAGAGTTCTTTGGGCCGTGTAGAAGAAGATCCTGTGAGAGCGGACGTGCTCCAAGGAGTGCGGCTGCGTCAGGTTTGGTATCAGAGCACAAGAAGTTCTTTGCTGTCTGTAGCATAGAAGAAGAATTTCACCATGCTTCCCAGAAGGGAGAGACAGTCACCTAATCCAGAGGACCGGGAGGTGCGAAGAAGAGGCAGGCTGGCAGGAAATCCAAAAATGGAGAGATAGATGAGAGATCTCCGAGCAAGAGTCGAGGAGATGGAGACAGCTCAAAGACGCACAACTAGTGAAGGGGATTTGAGTGATTCCAACAGTGAAGTTGAAGTTGAACGCAACGAGGAAGTTGCAGCCGAAGATGCATCAATGGAGCGATTGATTAGAGCCATATCCAGAATGGGTGCAAAGGCCAAGATGGATATTCCAGTCTATGAGGGAAATCTGGATGCAGAGGAGCTATTGGACTGGATTAGAGCTCTTGACACCTACTTCGATTATGAAGATATCGAAGAGGATAAGAAGGTCAGACATGTTGTCACACGCTTGAAGGGACATGCATCCTTATGGTGGGATGAGCTACAAGCAGATAGACACTGTGAAGGAAAGCAGAAGATCAAGAGTTGGGATCGAATGATCGCGAATATGAAGGCGAAGTTCATCTCGAGAGATTATCAAATCACTTTTTTCAGGAGGATGCAGAACCTGAGACAAAAATTGATGGCAGTGAAGGAGTATATCGAAGAATTTTACAGGTTCAATATCAGGGCAGGTCATCGAGAGAGCATTGATGAAAAGGTTGCCAGATATCTGAATGGTCTAAAATATGACATTCAGGATGAATTAAGCATGGTTACCATTAGGACGGTGGAGGATGCTTATCATATGGCTTTGAAGGCTGAAGAAAAGTTGAGCCGTAAGCAAGGACAGCGAGGGCGAGGCAGAAGCCAGCCAAGAGACAAAGTAGTTTCCCAAGAGAAATTCCAGAAGCCCAAGGAGGAATGGAAGAAGCCTCAAGGTAGATTAGAAAGAGGTGGTACCTCACAGAGGGGACCATATATTGAAAAGAGAGGGAAACATATAGAGAAAAAGGGAGATTATGTTGATGCCAATACTTTTCCTCGTACCAGAGGTAGAGGAAGAGGTCGAGGTGGTGTAATCACATGTTTCACATGTGGGAAAAATGGACACAGGTCATTCGAGTGTCCAGAGAAAAAGAAGGATATTGGAGAAGCTCACATCGTCGAGGCGCAGAAGCGGGATGTTGAGGCTGAAGATACAGAAGGAGGAAGGTCACTGATGATGCATAAAGTTCTCTTAACACTCAGGAAGGAGGTGGAGGACTCAGCTCAAAGGACCAGACTTTTTAGGACAGCTTGCAAAACCAAGGATTGGGTATGCAAGGTTATTGTTGACAGTGGTAGCATAGATAATCTTGTTTCAACCGAGATGGTGGAAAAGTTGAAACTGGAGACAACTGATCACCTGAGTCCATACAAGGTTTCATGGCTACAGAAGGGACATCAGGTAAATGTCACTAAACATTGTTTAGTTGAATTCAAGATAGGGGAGTATAATGATAAAGTACTCTGTGATGTCATTCCCATGGATGTTTTCCACTTATTACTAGGTAGACCATGGCAATATGACAGAAATGTGGTTCATGATGGGAGAATGAACATATATACCCTGGAGAGAAATGGGAGGACATACAGGTTACTTCCGATAAAGGGTAAGGAAGTGAAACCAGAAGTAAACAACACAGTACTTCTCATGAGTGGGAAGGAGCTTCTTACGGAGATGGAGAAGAAAGAAGATCCACAATTCTTTGTGGTCAGAAAGCTAAGAATTGTTCTGACTAGCACAAGAGTGGATGATTTACTTAATGAAGTTCAGGAACTGTTGGAGGAGTTTGCTGATATCATAGTGGACGAATTACCTCATTCGTTGCCACCGATGAGGAGTGTGAGTCATCACATAGATCTCATACCAGGAGCCAGTTTTCCAAACAAAGCCGCGTACAGGTTGACATCGCAGGAAAATGAAGAAGTTAAGAAGCAAGTCCAGGATTTATTGGACAAAGGATTGGTCAGGGAAAGTTTGAGCCTGTGTGCCGTTCCAACGGTACTCAGCCCAAAGAGAGATGGAGGCTGGAGAATGTGTACTGACTCAAGGGAGATCAACAAAATAACCATCAGGTATAGGTTTCCACTGCCGATAATGGATGATCTGATGGATTGCCTAAGCGGGGAATTTTTTTTTTTCAAAGATAGATTTGAAAAGTGGATATCACCAGATTCGCATGAGGGAAGGCGATGAATGGAAAACAACATTCAAGACAAACGAAGGTTTGTATGAATGGCTAGTCATGCTGTTTGGTTTGACGAATGCACCAAGTACCTTTATGAGGTTGATGAATGAAGTCTTGAGGGAGTTCATCGGGAAGTTAGTCATTGTGTATTTAGATGACATATTGATTTACAGTAAATCAGAGGCTGAACACCTGAAGCATTTGGCTATTGTGATGAAGAGGCTACAGCAGGAGAAGCTGTTGATAAATATGAGGAAATCTTCATTTATGAAGACATAGCTCATTTATCTGGGTTTTGTCATATCGGTGAATGAATTGAGGATGGATCCAGATAAAGTGGAGGTAATTAAGAATTGGCCATCACCGAGAAATTTTTTTGAGGTGAGAAGTTTTCATGGTTTGGCTAGTTTCTACTGAAAATTCATTAGGAATTTCAGTGGAATTAGCGCAGCAATGATGGATACAGTGAAGAAGCGACATAAATCTTTTCATTGGACAGCAGAGGCTAAGAAGAGATTCAATCTGTTGAAGCGGAAGATAACGAAACAACCAGTGTTGGTGTTGTCGGATTTCCAGAAAACATTTCAGGTGAAATGTGATGCAAGTGGATTTGCCATAGGAGCGGTCTTGAGTCAGGAAGATAGACCAGTTGCATATTTCAGCGAGAAGCTGGATGAGGCAAAACTGAAGTACTCCACGTATGATAAAGAATTCTATGCTATCATACAGGTGCTAAAGAAGTGGAGGCATTACTTGATTCCAAAATACTTTGTGTTGTATAGTGATAATCATGCATTGCAGTTTGTGACTCAATAGGAGAAGTTGAATCAGAAACATGCAAAATGGGTAGAGCATATGCAGAATTTCACATTTGTGATTAAGCATATTTCGGGTACTGCTAACAAAGTGGTTGATGCTTTGAGCAGGAAATGTTTGCTGTTGCAAGAATTCGGAGTCAAAACCTTGGGTTTTGAAAATCTCAAGGACATGTATGCAGGTGATGCAGATTTTGCAGAGGCGTATGAAGCAGTTGAGAATCCAGTTCTCAGAGATAGAAGCCCGTGGATAGATTACATGATCCAGGAGGGATTGTTGTTCAGAGGT
>JZKD02S1439449.1:106345-125685 GCA_000966675.3 Picea glauca
ACCTTGTGAGCATCAGAAAAAAAAACACTTGCAAATAATCAAGTCTTCAAAAACCTATGCTCTGATACCAACTTCATCTAAAAATGAAGAAGACTTGTATTCTTGAAAATATTTGGAAGTTAAATTTTATGTGTAAAAATGAAAATGGATCAACTTTGCAACACAACTTTAATAGGATTTACTCATTCAAGATGCATATAAACAACAGCAAAATCAGTGAACAGAAAACACATAACACAACAAATTATAAAGGAGTTCACCCCTCTCTTGGGCTACATCTCTTGGTCCAGCTTCCAATGGATCATTTGTATTATTTGCTCAAAGTGCTCAAAAATGTGCTTTACAATGCTCAAAATTCCAAATAGACTGCTCCAATGGCTTCAGAATGTCCAAAAATCCCTAGCTGGGATTTTTTGGCACCTCATTTGGCCAAAAATTGAAGAAGATAGGCTTCCTAGAAGTCCCCCCTTCAAGCTTGTTGTCTCTACATCTACAAAACACACCCCTGTTGGCTCAACCTAGCCCACATGCATTTTAAAGCGTAAAAACTTGGCGCCGGGTGAAACAACACAACTGGTACAAACTATTGAATGGTTATGCACTGGCCTTAACTAACAAGGCCTGTGGGCACATGGTCACCACATGACCACGCGCTATACATAACAGGGCTAAGGTTGAAATCATTTACAAAACCATAAGGTTAAAACCACGCACATACATGTTGGTCACATGTTATGTCAAACCACATGCATTCAAAATGGTTACAACATATATTACGGTGGGTTTAACCACCTGTAGCACTGGTCGTATGCAATACTCATATATATAACCATGGGTTTAACCGCTCGTAGCATCGGTCATATGCAATACACATATATATAACCATGGGCCGGGGCTTAGCCCTGGCCCGGTTCACGCCCCAATACACAATTTTGAAAATTCAAATATATTACAATGCATATATATGTTAAGTAACATGTGTGGGCACGCTGGTTGGGCAACCTTTCCCAAAGCTTTACCCTACCCAGAGGTCACAGGGTTGACTCCTGCCAACTGCAAATATTTTAACCAATAAACAGGTGACACGTGGTGACCATTGATTGTGCCATGTGTCACCATCCCATTCGCTGCCAACAAACCATGTCATATGCCAATTGTCCCAATAGCTGCCTACCACGTGTCGTACGACCTACCACGTCAGCGTCTGTATGGACTATATGTACTGTACAGTCAACATCCCTTTTTTTTTTTCCTATTTGTCATTTTGAACAGAATGCGATATCTCTCACTCCCGACATCTGTTTGAACCCAAATGAGTTGTGTTGGGTTCATAACAACGAGGCCTACACTCTCGTTTGATTTGAAGCGATTCTGAGAACTTTGAATTTTTGAGCAAAATTTGATCCCCTGATCAGGCTTCCATAGCCAGAATGAAGAGAAGAGGTGAGAGGGGGCAACCCTTCCTCAGACCTCTGCCCGTGTGAAACAAGGAGTAGGATTATCCATTGACTAAAATGGCGATATTGGTGTTGTCCACATAGCTCATAATCCACTTTATTAATTGTTGGTTGAAGTGTGTCTGATAAAGTCCCAATCAATGTAGTCAAAGGCCTTTTTAAGGTCCAATTTGAGAATAATTGTCTTGGATTTATTGGTTTTAATGTTGTGCAAGAATTCCTAGGCAGTGCCGATGGCATCTAGAATCTGACGACCTTTTAAAAATCCCATTTGTTCAATCAAAAGGATACAAGAGAGAAAAGGCTTGATCCTGGTGGCAAGAATTTTTTAGATGAGCTTATAACAGAGGTTGTAGAGGGAAATAGGTCGAAAGTCTCAAAATGTTGTGGGAATGTTTGTTTTGGGAATAAGAGTAAGAAAGGTCGAGTTGATTACACCAATAACCTTTCCTTGAATTCTATTGTCCTCCACTAATTCAAGAAGATCTGGGCCAACCAGGTCAAAAAAGTGTAGGTAAAATTCTACAATCCAGCCATCAAGGCTTGGACTTTTGTTCTTGGAGAAGGATTTGAGAGCGAAAGAAATCTCCTGGAGAGTACACGGACTGTCGAGTAGAAGAGCATATTCTTCCAAAACTGTGTGTGTGAAGAGACTGGCCAACAAAGTTGAGCTCTGCAGGTTGGCAGAGGGATTCTGTTTAAAGAAGGGCTTGAAGTAGTTAACAGCTGCAGATTTTAAGGAATGTTACCCTTTCTAAATTATTCCATCCTCCGATAAGATTCCCCAAATATGTTTTTTATTCCTGCTTGCACTGGAGAATTTGTGAAAAAAACTGGTGTTAAGATCACCACTCTTTATCCAGTTGGTTCTGCATCTTTGTCTCCATGTGGACTCTTCTTTTATCAAAAGCTGATTCTGCTCCGATTCAAGCTCATGAAGAGAAAAATAGTTGGCTCATGTGTACCCTGTGCTGACATCCGAGAGTATGAGGGTTCAAATAGCAAAGTCTATATCGAACAACCTTTGTGTATTTTGTTTTTGGTGTGTAGCTGCCCACACTTTAGTGCGTGATTTTAAAATTCTGAGCTTCCATACTATTCTATGCTGAATGCATTGCTCGGACAAGTAAAGAGGGTCTTTCCATATTTCTGCAACTAAGAATTGAATTCTGCTTCCAGAAGCCAGCTCAAATTAAATTTATAGGGGTAGGCTATATTTTGTGTAGTTGTGTCCAAATGAAGAATAATTGGGGCGTGGTCTGAGAGAAATGGTAAGTTTACCTAGGTGTGATATCTTTCCTCCAAGGATAAAAGATGCTCAGAAATTAGAAAATGGTTCAGATGCTTGGAGATGTAGTCTTCTCCAACTTGCTCGTTGCACCAAGTTGGAGTCAAATGGTCTGGTGAAATATCCACCAAGTGATGTGCAACAAAGAGCATATTGAAGTAATCAACCAGTGTATCAAGGGTAGAAGTGGCTCCCCATATTTCTCCAACAGTTGTATTCAGATTAAATTCACTTTCTATGATCAGGTTATCAAGGTCTAGTAAGCCCCTGACTTCTAGTTTCTCCCAAAAGTGATGTCTATTTGAACAAGGGCCATATAGGTTGAGTGGATTGTACCTTCTATTTGATTGAAGACATGTACTAGATAATAATATTCCTCCACAACAAAGATAAGGAACAAGTTCATAGGATTCAGGATCCCAAGCCACAACCAACCCCCTAGAAGTGCCAAGTGAGTTAACTGTACATATGTGCCAATTTGGAAGGAATTGATTAAGAAAATTCCTAGCCTTTTTACTGTCTATCAATGTTTCCTGAAGAAAGACTATGTCTGGAGAGATGTGTGTGAGAAGTCTTCTGAACAAGGCAACTTTTAGGTGGCCCCCATCCCTCTGATGTTGAGGGAGAGAAAAATCATGGCTTTTCTATTGCTAGGGATTTCATGCCTCTAAGTGCCCCAATGTCAGTAGGATTTTGTTGAGTGTCCCCAGAATGAGATGTTGTGGTGCCTTCCTTGCAATGAGCACTGCGGGTTTTGATAGGTGAATGTTCAAAGCCATTTCCTATAGACCAGGTGTATTCTTTTCCCAAGGAGGTAGAATGTGTCTTAGCTGATCTCAAAAGATGGTCAACATCTGGCCTGTTGTGTAAAACTACACCTTGATAAGTAGGTAAGGGCATGGGTTTGAGCACTTCTTTGTATGATGGTATAAGTGCATTCAAAACATTCCCTATATCACTATCTATTGGCTCTAACTCATGTTGACCCATCAAGAAGAGAGAATTTTTTTGTGCAGAGATCTGTTCACCAAAGAACTCGGGCTCTTGGTCTCCAAAAATTTCAGATTGTGTTGTTGTAAGTGTGTGTTCATGCACCTCTCGAGAGTAGCTAGAAGGGGGGGTTATGGAAGTTGTATTCATGTGTGTAGTATGCACAACAAGTGATGGACATTCCCGAAGATGGGAAGGGTGGAAAATATTTTGTGTTAACACAGGTGTGAAGAAGGTAGGAAGAGGAGGTGTGAGGGTAATTGGTAGAGAGCACTGCATAGTAGGGAGAGGCATGTTTAGTAATAATGTCTGTGTGTAAGTCGTGGTCTCACCAACATTATATGGAGTAGGAGGAGAATGGTGTGAAGTTGAGTGGAGGTGAGATGAGGGTGTGGAGGGGTCTCTGTGGGAGATGGGAAGATTAGGTTGAGAACGAGTATGTGTAACTCCAGGGGAAGTAGGAGTCGTTCCCTTGGTAAGAAGAGGGGAACTGTCGATAAGTACTATTTCTATAGGTGATAGAGATGAAAAAAGAGTCGAACAGATTATCTTAAGCTTACTTGAGATGGTATCTAGACCAGAATCGATGTCATCCTTAAGATAATCTGGTAAATGCAGATGTGAGTGTAAAGGAGGGGAGTCCATAGTGGAGGCTAGTTCAAGCATTGTTTCCTCCGAAACATCCTCCTCAAGAGAACCTATGCAAGTCTTTCTTAAATTTCATGTCTGTCTGCAAAGTGAGCATATGAAGGGAATGCCAAGATAGTCAAGTTTTTGTCGAGAGATGTGTCCCCTCCAGTCTATATCCAGAGATTCATATAGGCCCTCATGTATGTCCAACTCAACTAAGATTTTTTCCATTTTTTTGGCTAAGCTGGAGAGAGTCTTTGAGTCTATAGAGATGAAGCACCCTAGAGAGTTTCCAATGGCCATGAGAGATTTTTAATTCTAGAGGTAGAGCAGTAGTCCAGGGAGGAGTACCTATAGATGTCGATGTCAGAAGTAATCATGTGATGGTTCGAAGCTCACTCTCCATCGTTTGAGCATGAGGTTGTTGTCTTCAAATATCCAGAGTTGGTCTGGGATGATTGTGGCATCCTCAAGAGAGTTAAACTAGAAGTATAGCCATCCACGTCCTAGTTGGGAGAGGTTGGGAACATATCTCAAAATGGGCCTCCAAGTAGTAGTCATCCAAGTTTCTAGATCTAGGTTACATAGATGTCTATAAGAAATCCTACCCACAAGACTACAAAGAGCCATGGAGACAAACTCTTTCAGACAAATGTTTGTACCAAGTATTAGCTTCTTTTTTGTTTTCTTGGGCACCCAAGGTCTTGATGATGATTTCTTTCTCCCAGGAGTATGTGAGAAAGTTTTTTGTGCAGCTTCAAAAGTTGAAAAATGTCCAGGTGGAGCTGGACAAACTTGTACAGGCCGAGAACCTTGTAACAGCCCTCGACTGTGGGCAGGGGGGATGATATTGAAGTTTTGTATCGAGGCTAAGTTTTTGAATCTGCAGTCCAAATGGGAGTCAACAACAAAGTGTTGTGGGAGATGAGAGTGCTTTGTGGAAGTGAGAACAGGAGGAAAAGGAGTAGTAGGTAGTGTGGAGGAGGAAGGTGCCCGTGATGTGGATATTGGGGTAGGTGGGACAGAGGTAGAGGACTATGGTTTGGGGTCCCAATGAGACAAATGGAGAGTATTATGCTTAGATATCTCATCAGTTGTTGTAAAAATTCTTTCACAGTTCCAAATGACCTCGTCAGCTACGCTCATTAGCGCACTAAGTTCTGCCTCCATTAGAGAAGGTCTCGAAAGGGTGAAATGGTTAAATAAGATATTAAAGAAACATTGTGAACAATAGTTGGCAGTAAAGAATTAGTCAGAGTTTTTTCAATGGAGAGTCAGGGGTATAAGCCATCTATGATGTTAAAACCTCCAGTGGATGGACAATAGGTAGGTAGTGACCAGGAGAACTCATTGATGAACAATGTTGGTGCAAGGAGCGAAGAATCTATCAGGTTCTAAAGACCCATCAAGGAGTCTGACAGCGCAGGTAAGTTTAGGCTTCAGGTTAGGGTTAACAGCATGGCCACCATTGTTGCAGGTCAGGTGTTAGACAAGCCAAAAAAATCGCCCACAAAAATAAAATGCCATTGAGTGGTCGATGTAGTTGTATTGAGGTGACATGAGGTCAAGTGTTTACTATTTTGTAAGGGCTTATTGCTTAAAATTAAATGATGGGTGACATGTGTAGTTATATGAAATTCATGTGGTAGGAAGTGTCTGCTAGTTTTGCAGTGCTCATTGCTTGCCACAGGATATAAACTGTCGTTTGCACTAATTGTTGGCCGTAAATTTCTCGGTTAAATTGACTAGATATAAAGCATTTACTGCAATTTTATTTATAGCATCACAAAACGGTCAAATCACGATGGTGGTGAATACACGAAATTTGACAGGTGTCGCGTTATAAAAACATGATAATTAAAGTTCCTTGGAATCTTGTGTGTAATTTCAATTTTCAAGTCAAGATTGCCTTGACTTATTGGTCGATGTTAATACTTACATATTGATATTAATTTTTTATTCCTATTATATATTGGGGTCCCTTGTCCCATAAGCAAGGGGGTCTCATACACCAGTTAGGTGTCTGGCTTGGTCGTGACCTTAAAAATGGATTATTATTATTATTATTATATTTAATTAATTGAATTATTATTAAGTACTCTATTGCATAGAGCTAAATGTTTTTATTTTTTATTTATTTTTATAAATTGTTGATTCTCGACCATTGGATTCAAAGCGACCCACAATTCCTTTGGATCCTACTAATCACATCCAATAATGCATAGTATTTAATATTCTACAATTGGATGCTAATTCTTCTGTGTACTTATTGTTGATCTAATGCATGTGGCATTTTCATCGAATCAGAGGTGGGTTGTGAGGGCTCTCCTTATCTTTGGGTCCACTCGGATTTTAAAAGAAAACAAATATATAAGTCAATAACGACACATAAACATTAAATTTGCATTACCAGTACATATTGTCATGTAAGGTCCACATCTATTTTTGGCTCCACTTGATTTTCAACATAATATAGATAGATGTTAGTAATGATAAATGGGTGGATTGAATGCATGTGAATTTTGTGAAAGGATAAGAGTTACTTGAAAATGGCTACTTTATGCTTTTAAAAGTTGAAGTAGAAGTGGACACATCTAGGTAACTATTGACAATGTAAATTGAAATCTTCAAAACAATTTTTAAAATAAATTGATGAGTACAAATTGTGGTATAAAAGTCCTATCCATAACACTTCAAAATATGACCAAACTATAACACACCTGCTCTTGTAGATTTTTAAGTAGGAAACTGTTAGAGTTATCTAATATCATCTAATTAATTTTAACTTGATGATGATGTAATCTTCATAAAAAGATGTATATTTTGTACCCACTATATGAAATTTGAAGAGAAAAAACATAACACAAATTTCACACACAAAATATTCATATTACTTTTCATTTGTGCACAGTGACTACACAATTATATAGTTGGTTTCATATCCAACTTATTCTAAACATAGAGAGAGGGGTTGAGAGAATCTCTCAACAACCTCAAACTGATTCAAACCAAACCCAAACAAATTCTATTGCAAGCATTATTCTGACATCCTCCTATAATGCTTACATTACAAATATTATATCATAATTACAATACTCAAATTTCAACATAGATATTTGTCTTGATATGGTCTTCATCAACACTTCTATCCACTATGAAATCTTCTGGTATATGCTCTTTCTTCTCCACAACTTTGAGCTTCCCTTTCAACTCATTTAAGATAACAACGCTTTTGACCATCATTGACGGATTTGTATAATTGATGCTTCTTGACCTCTTGAAGGACAATCTCGATATTGAATTATCCTATGGATACACTACCATCTGTGGAATTCCCCCAAAGAGAAAATTTTGACAGTTATATAGGACAGTGATCTGATTACTGGTTATTTTCAGTAGTCAATCATACAACTGACCTTTTTTAAACACATCTACAACAATATACACAAGGATAACCTGTAATTGACGATCTTGAAGAACCTAAGTACAACAAGAATCTACCAGCATATAATTGATCATCAAATCAATACTATGTTCTCTTGGCACCGAAAAGCGTTGATAACTAACAATTTGACTTACACTACTTTGTTCATCGATTGGTTCTTCGTAATATAATTTCAAAAACATCACAAAATATTCAAAGTTCTCACACTTTACACACCAAACAACCAATAGATTTTCGAGCACTATACGAAGAAAAAATCAACACCAATGTCCCATTATAAAAATGATTTCCTTCAACAACTCTTATGTTTCCAGCAGTGACATGCTTCCATTTTCAGCAAGCAACTAATCTATTATTATTATTATTTTTTAGAAAGTTCTGACCCTTTAACAAGGTTATCTCTAGATCCACCATTTTGAATTCATCAACGACTTATTCTTGGCCAAGAGTTGGTCAACAAACAAATTTTTCAATAACAATTATGTAGATTGAATTCCAATAGTTACTTAATCACTCTTCGAACACTTTGGATAATGTACATGCAGTTGAAATGTCACGTTATCTCCTTTGACACAAAGATTCATGTGATATACCATTTTCTTCTTTCTCAAACAAAAAACAGCAAGGCCATTATTACTTCAAACGAAAACCCCTTTGTAAAAGTTTATAACGCTCACAAATCCTCTATGTAGATGCATGAAGACCTCACGAGCTTCAATCGTAGGTTGATTTCATCTGATAAAATCCACCACCATTTGAATTATTGTTTTCACATATTCAATACCTCTGATAGTCATCCTCTCATACACTCAGACAATCACTCTCTCCTACGCAAACCTATGTACATATGAATAGAATATCACCGTTCTCACATCTTCATGAGCCCTCCTGTGAGGGAGTGAAGCTCAAATGAGCTCTGATACCATATAATAAATTTGGAGAGAAAAAACATAACACAAATTTCACACACAAAATATTCGTATTACTTTTCATTTCTGCATAATTACTACACAATTATATAGTTGGATTCAGATCCAACTTATTCTAAACATAGAGAGAGGGGTTGAGAGAATCTCTCAATAACCTCTATTCAAACCAAACCCAAACCAATTCTATTATAAGCATTATTCCCACACCTACTATATGAAAGTTAAAACAAATGGTATTATAATTAATGATATGGAGGTGGTTTCTTTTACTCTTTGAAATTTTATAGGGAATTTTCTAAACATGGAATACAATCCGAAACTTCCTACATAGCACTTAGCTATTTAAATCAACCTACTAGGTTGTCTACTAAGCTAAAGGTGATTCTTTTTATATATAATCCTCTAGTTATAATTAGATGTATTTATAAAAATAAAATGGTAACTATATAGAAGCCTTTTGTATATTGTAGAATAAGTGTGTGAAAATCTAGACATATCTATGGAAAAAATTTCCACTTTGGTAATGGAAATGATCAAGTTCCTTTTTAAAATTTTGGAAAAAAATTGTTTTTGTACAAGTGATAACCTATGAAGTACAAAGACTTTGACATAATGTTTAAGATAGATTTATGTTATGCATAATAATCAATGCCAAAGCTTTTCATTATATTTATGAAAATAGTTGAAACGTTTGAGATAGATTTATGCTATGCATAGAGATCGATGCCACAGGTTTTCATTTTATTTATGAAAAAAGTTGAAAGTGTCCTTACATAAAAGATTTGGAAAATAATTTTGTTGTCATTTACAAACTCAATACTTATTCGAGTTTACGACACACTTGCAAATCTAAAGCCTATGGACATTAAGAGATTATTTTCAATATTTGCCACCAATTAAATGGGTAAGTATTCTCCATTGTTTCAAAAGATTATTTGCAATATTTGTCACAAGGAAAAAAGGAGTCATTGGTAATTAAACATATTGCTTTGTATAGTTAACCTACCACATACTTGCTATAAAAAGAGAAATCTTATGTTATTGGAGGGATATGTTTTCTCTATTATTCCCCTCACCCCCACGTTGACCCCCACACTCAGAATATGTTTTCTCTATTATTTCCCCCACCCTCATATGAGGGTGGGGGGAATAATAGAGAAAACATAATATGTTTTCTAATATTATTACCCACACCCCCACCCTCATATTATTACCCCCACTTATATGAGGGTGAGGGTAGAAGTGGGGGTAATAATAGAGAAAACATAATATGTAGATGTTATCAACATAGTTTGAGGTAATTGAGTTCTCATTAAAACGTTGACTTTGTTGTACATAAGTGATGTTGAGAGCCACTTGAAAAATAAGAAAAATTATCCCAAATTCAAAATAATCCACGTTTAATCTCCTTAAAATAAATTAAAGGTTTGAGTAAGTTCATTGGCAACTTTGCACACAAATTTATGTTTTTAACATATATACTTTTTTATTTACTCTATAATTCACCTTAAATTTGTAATGAAAAGTTTATTTCCATTTGACACTAAAGTATTATTTTTGACTTACTCATTTAAGATCGGACTAGTGTTATTTTTGGTCACTGTCTACCTGGCACATGGCACAGTTGCAAAAGTAAGCTCTACTGCGTGGCATTACCAAAATATAGTGAGTGTTTGTGCTCCAGGGAACATTATGTATATATATTAAATAGTTTTATGTTTTGAGTTTGACACACATACCCCAAATGCAAGTAGTTACAATGAGTGTTTGTGCTTTGGGGAACATTGTCTATATATATTAAATAGTTTTATGCTTTGGGGAACATTCTAGTGATCGATTCAATGTTTGAATCCACAAGTTTTAAAATGGCATGACAACAATCCTTTAAAATGGCGCTGATGGAAGGGAGCGATAAATGCTTTGAAACATTTTTGAACCCAGGTAGAGTGAAGCTTGCAAGCTAGAGGAATTGTAGACCCCAGAAGTTTTGGGTGAAAGATGTATATCATGGAATTGTAGATCACAGAAGTTTTGGGTGCAAGATTTACATCACGGAACACGGGGAATGAGAGTTTGATAGCGCCAACCCAAGAATTGGTGGCCATAAAATTGGCTAAGTATGGAATTTTAGATCACAGAAGTTTTGGGTGCAAGATGTATATCACGAAACACGAGGAACGAGAGTTCGATTGTGCCATCCCGAGAAACGATGACCATGGAATTGGCTAGGTATGAAAATAAACGATGGTCAGTCAGACTCCCGTAAATCACAGTTTAATGTGGGTTTCTCTTATTAATGCCAATAAGCAAACCTGTTTTTTTAGTTGTCACTAGTAAAATCATAATGAATGTGCATTGGGGAAGGAAAGAATGTGGCGGGGATTGAAGATAGTGATAAATGGTTTGAAACTTTTGTGAACCTGGGTATAGTGAAGCTTGTGAGTTCCAGGAGTCTGGGGTCGAATTGTAAATAATGAGAGTGTTGGGTGCAAGATGTATAACACGAAACACGGGGCATAAGAATTCGATAGCACTAAGTCGGGACCCCGCAGTGAGATAATTAGCTAAGTGTTGAAAAGGACGGTGGTCGGTCGAGCTGATCATGTGAAGATATATATGGAGATGAGGATCTATCAGTCTTCTAACTCGAGAACTCACGATTATGGAAATGTGACTAAGTCGGGTTCAAGTTTAAAGGGAATTTTTTTATATTTATTTTAGTAGTATCCATATTAATTGATGTTAATAGATTATTTGTGGTCCAAATGTAAATCAGGTTCCAATTTGAAGGGTGTTCCAATTCTGGAGCTCGAGAAAGTCAAGTTCAAGTTTAAAGAGATTTTGTTTATATTTATTTCAAATGTATTCATATTAGTGTATCTTAATAGATTATTTGTGGTCCAAATGTAAACCATGTTCCAATTTAAAGGGTGCCCACAAATTTTTCTCAAACCCATAAGCAATAGAGAAAAAATAATATGACTTAACATTTTGTATATGGAAGCATATTCTGAAATATAGGAAGCTGTAATATATGCACAATATTAAACAGGAGCATGATCTCAACATGTACATGGAAATGAGTTAATTTATAAAAAAAATCAAAATTCAAAAAAACAACACCAAACATTGAAAATCACCATACAACAACCTCAAATATTTTATATTCAGATAATTTGGGTTACAAAATACATTTGACAATATTTCCCAAAATAGTTGTCTTGGAATTTGTAAAACAATATATAGTTCAGTACATGTTCTTTGAAATTTAAATGTGTTTGCCATAATGACTGGGATTGAGGCTCCCAAAGACCACAAAGCAAAGATGTACAAGAATCAATCTTGTAGAAAAAAGAAATTCCGCGATGGAAAACAACAAGACCTGGCAAGAAGAAAGAGAAAATTGTAGTCCTCAGTCAAAGCTTTGTATTTAAAGTGGTAGAGTAACTGGATGAATACGTCGACAAAGACAAAAGAATGTGATCAATATCAACTCACTATGTTGGTGTCCCATGCCTTGTCATTTTCTCATTGAATTCCTTTTATGGCTTTCCTCGGCGGTTATGGGAACCATTTGAAGCATCCTTTTCACTTCATTGGTAATGTTGTCGACAACCTTTTTGAACCACTCCTCGATGTAGCTCCTCATGGGAACCACGTTGATTTCATGCCAGATTTTTATATTGAATAATTCACTTTCCAAGTCCCTTAGATCAATAGAGAGGATGTGCAATGCTTCTTGAATATCTTGGTTTTTAATCGAATAACCGACTAGCCAATTTTTCACATCATCTTCACCATATTCAAGAATTCCATATAAATTTTCAAATGACAGTCTTTTATAGATCTGAACTTGATCATCAAATGATTGCTTGGTTAAAAACAATGATTTGAATATCAATTTCAGGTCTTGGAATTCATTGGTGTTTCCAACTAGATCTATCTCAGTTATATTCTTGAATAGTTTGTCTCTTCTAGATATGGTCTGGCTACATGCTTGAACGATACCATTCAAGTTTTTTACCTTTTCTTTCCAGCATGCGTTTAGTTGGTTTATTTGATCTGAGGAAGGGAGATCCTCCTCTCTTCTTATGAATTCTATCATAGCAGTAGCTTTAACACCAAAATGGTACAACTGCATCGAGGTAGAAACCTTGCTCGCTCTTGAGATCTTCTTACAGATACTCATTAAAATCATGCACTCTTGTTCCAAAAGAGACCATACTCTTTGACATCTCCCAATCTTCCATTATTAATTCCACTCTTCTCTTTAAATTCTTTTCCACATAGCCTTAGGCTGATGTGAGAAGGATTGTTGATCCTTTTAACTTTGCAGCAGGTGCGGTGGGCCCAATAATTGCCAAAGGAGTAGAAAACACTAGAAGAGGCATTAGATCTCCCTCCAATTCTTTGATTCGCTCCTTTAACCTGATGTTCTCCGCTTCAAGGTCGCTAGTAGAGTTTTCTAGAGAATCTCCAGTTTCTTGGTGTATCTGGGAGATCTGGGAAGGGCACATGTTCTGTAGGTTCATCTTTGAACGTGATTTCCCTTTCTTATTCTTTACATCTCTCTTTTCAATAACCAATTTTTTGGATTCACTGTAAAAAAAAATGCTCTGAAATGAAAAAGAATATTCTTCGTCCAAGGTATCGGTCCCAATTATTTCCATCTCAGGGTTATGGGTTTTTGTGCTCTCTAGTTGGTCATTGTTGGGGAACATTTTTTCAATTTCAATTTCTAGTTCCATATATTAGAGGGAGAGATTGTGGATATCAATTTCTTCCCTCGGTCCCTCTTGGTGTTGCACTATTGTTTTTCATTTTTTTCTCGTGGAAATTTTGTGAGAACTTTCAATTTTGTTGGAGGGAGGGTTCTTATCTCCTCCTCCGCCTAAAGAACTATGTGTATATTTCTTACTTGGGTAGGCCATTGGAATGTTGCTCTGAGATGTTGTAGTCTTGGGTTTGGCGGTCGGGGCTTGGGCACTTTTCTCACCGGAGCCTTTTTGTTTCTTCTTGTACTACTCATTGGTGCTGAGTATTGTCTCCAGGTCGTTGGTGTCACGAGCAGGACCTCCTGAGGTTTTATCTTATTCTTCATTCAGGATAGTGTCAATGAAAGAACTTTTGAAACTAACAACTAATAACTGTTGAAAATAACATCAGGGTTGAACCCTTTTACTTTTTCAGGACATTTCAAATTGAAGTTGTGGAAGTGGCTCATGAAACCGTCAATCTTGTTCATATTACCAACTATGAAATCCACGACTCTCCAAGGTAGAGGGATGAATTGCCTTTTTCTCTTTTCATCAAAAAAATTCAACCAATAGGTGTATTTCCTTTCTATTTCAAAAAAAAACATTGTACCTGATATGTGACATGGAAGGAAGGAGGGATTTTGTTTGGACCCAAAAATCCTTATAACATTATAGTTCTCCATTTTTTCTAGTGTTCCCTTCACATCCAGGAACTTGGTCGCTTGGTCAAAGACCTGGGGAAAATCCTTTCCAAATAACAACCCTTTATAAACTGAAACAAAATCATTAAAGACTCCATAAAAATGTTGGGAGGCATGGTGTCTCCATAATATCTGGTACCAGAAGGTTACTAGGTCAAATTTGCAGTTTATCTTTTTACACAAATAATCTAGGGAATGGACATCAATGCGCTACCACAAAAATTAAATAACATGACATAAATAATTTCTTCAGCCTTGTGTATTGCAATAACTGGGAAGAGATTTCAATGGAAATCAACTTGCCCCAATGGAAGATGGTTTGTTCCTTCACCATAAAATATAAAATTTACAGAATCATTCGAGAGATGATGGTTCTACTTTCTTGTCCTGTTATCCTCGTGAAAATCCATGCAATTTCTTGAAAAGGGTTTTTAAATGCACTAACTTGTAATTTGGTCATGTCCTCGAGACCCACCATTGGGTTCTCTAATAACTCTGGCAACAGGTCCAATTCATTATCATGCTTCTTTAATAACTCTCTGCAATTCTCTCCCTTGAAATTAGGCATTGGGTCGGGAAGTCTTAACATCTTTCGAAATACTTCAGGCGATAGGGAGACCTGGGAATGGTCCCGCAATCGGATAGTCTGATGGTTCCAAATATAATTTTTGGCGCAGAAGGTGACCAACTCCTTATAGTCAAAAAGTTCAGGGACACAACCTGCTTGTGCAATTCCATATGTCCAGATAAATTCCTTCTGGGAAGAAGAAGATGAGTAGTAGTCATAAGCTCTGGACCACTAAAATATTTGGTCCTTGTGCCCGAAAATATTCAAGGTATCTCCACAGAAATGTTGTCCAGCTACAACCATAATGTGATGAGAACATTTCTTTTCTCCTGATAGTATTTAAAATGAACGCTAGAGCATGATAATATAATCTCCTGTAAATCTTGGCTTGATACTTGTTAATGGGAGATGTCCTCGACCTTTTTTCCTATTAGTGCCAATCTTTTCAATGTGTCTGGTGAGTTGTCACTAATAAAGGAATGATTAATGTGAATTGGTAAGCGTGCGAAGGTGGCAGGGATAGAGGGGAGTGAAAAATTCTTTGAAACTTTTGTGAACCTGGGATCCCGAGAACCCACAAATCTGTGACAACAGGAGGTGAAGAATCGACTAAGTATGGAAAGGCGAGATATAATGGCTTAAAAAAACTAAAGTAAATAACAATTTTTTTGAGTTCAAGATCCACACACAAAAAGAAAACCAGATGCCATAATGTTGACCTATGACAATTCGATAATAGGGAGGTTTAGTTGATGGATCCAAATATCGCTCAGTTCAGGTGACTAGGGTGCATGTGGGGTGCCTATGAGAAAAGCTGATGTTTTGATGAAGATTTGTTTGTATTGCAATATGTGACAATAATTTTGTGATAGTATTTAGAATGAACACTGGAGGATGGTAATATAATCTCCCTTAAATCTTGGTTTAATGCATTTTAATGGGAGATGTCCTCGAGATTTTTTCTCATTAATGCCAATATTTTCAAACCTGTGTGGTGATTTGTCACCAATAAAAGCGTGATCAATTTGCATTGGGAGGTGTGCAAAGGTGGCGGGGAAATCGACTAAGTATGAAAGCGGTCGGTCAGACGAACCCAGACAGACTCATCATAGGTAAAGTGAAGTGTACAAGTTCGAGGAGTCTGGGGTCAAATTGTAGATAACATATGTTTTGGGTGCAAGATGTATATCAAGGAACATGGGGCATGAGAGTTCGATAGCGCCATTCCAGGAACTCGTGGCCATAAACATTAACTATCGGAAAAATATTGTCAGCTATGTAATATACTTGGAGCTCGACAAACCTAGGTTCAAGTAAAAGGATAATTTGTTTATATTTAGTTAAATACTATTCATATTATTTTATTTTATTAGTATTTTTTTGTGCCACAAATGCAAGCCATGTTCAAATTTGAAGGGTGAATTAACAGTTCCATATGCAAGCATATTCTCAAATATGCCAAGTTGAAATATATGAAGAATACTAAAGAGGGGAATCATGTCAACACCTTTGTAGATGACAGTGGACTAGCACAATATTGCATTCTTTTTACAATGATGCCTTAAAAAAATTAAAATAAGCGACAAATTTTTTCCAATTCAAGATTAACACAAAAAAATTCATCAGATTCCATAATATTTTCCCATTAATGCGTTTTAATGGGAGATGTCCTCGAGCTTTTTGCTTATTAATTCCAATATATTTGAACATTTGTGGTGAGTTGTCACAAGTAAAAGAACAATTAATGTGCATTGTAAGGGTTGAAGGTGGTGGGGATGGAGGGGAGTGAAAAATGCTTTGAAACTTTTGTGAAACTAGGAGTCCGTGAACCCGTGAAACTTTTAAGAATCGACTAAGTATGGAAAGGCGGGGTGGTCAGATAGAGTCATCGTAGGTAGAGTGAGGCTTACAAATTTGATTAGTCCAAGGTTGAATTGTGTATCATCGAACTTTTTGGTGCAATATGTATACTCCGAACATGAGGCATGAGAGTTCGATAATGCCTACCCAGAAATCCACGACCATAAAATTGGCTAAGTATGGAAATGAATGACGATTGATCGAACTCGTGATATGAAGATATATATGGATATATAATTTCTTAGTCTGCCACCCAGGAACCCGCAAGCATAGAAATGTGACTAAGTATAGAACCAAAAATGACTAACAGAAGGGAAAAAGAAAAGGGAAAAAGCAACAAGTATAGAAGAGGAAAAAGAAAGGGAGAAAAGAACTTTATGCCTCACACAACAACACTTAGTCTAATAATTATCAAGCAATAGAAACACATCAAGTATGGGAAAAACATTATCAGCCATGAAATATAGCTAGAGCTCAATAGACCCTGGTTCAAGTCTAAAGATATGGTGTTTATATCTATTTCAACAAGCTCATAGGTAGAGTGAGTGTTATAACCCTAATTTGCACCAGACATACTTACCTAGCATCAAGCCATATTAGACTCCTTCTTTTCCAAAACACTACTGAACAACTCTTCTTAAAAAACCCCTTTATAAAAGCCTACGCACCCTGCTCCATTACTGCACGCGTGTACACAGTAGTTTCCCCAATACAACCCATGTATACCTACAAAAGCACGGAAAAAGGAAAGTTGTTGACAAAACACACAACTTTGGGCAAGTTGACTAAACCTTTTGGCCATGCATGGCCGGTCATTCGACCAAATACCTAGCTCCTTCTAGACTATAAAAGAAGGGGTAAGGGTCCCATTTGAAAGGAGGAAAATCATAGTAAAGAGACTATACCCAATTGAGCATTCCCCTTGTCCCAACCTTTATCCATCCTGGTGAAAAAATAAGTATAGAGAAAAGCAATTGGAGGAAAGTTGAAGAGGATCCTAGGACCAGTTGAAGAGGAGCAGTGTCGACCACATATTGTAAGTTTACTCTTGTGAAGATTAATAGAAAAAGGAATACTTTTCCCGTCCCGCCATATCATGTGTTCGAGTTGAATGTTTATCTTATGATATTGTCACAACTAACCCAACAATTAGTATATGAAATGCTCGTTCACAGCTTTTTGTTTTTTCATGTGTGAATGCAGGTCATCTTTGGGAGGAGGCTTGCAATCAAAGAGTGAGTGACAATAAAGGGATCGACATCAAACAAAGGACTTGAGGTAGAGTTACCGAATCTCATTTACACCTTTGTATTGCATGAATGTGGGTTTTTGTGTTGGAAGAATAGGAAAGAGTAGAGGCCTTTGAAATGGTCATTCTCCGCATGCATGATTAGAGCTCTTAAATGATAATTCCGTAGGAGGGATTCCCACCCACAAAAAAATTGGCGATTGTACTGGGGATCTCTAGGGTTTTCTGGGAGTCTTTTTGGGTATTTTTAAAAAATTGGTTTCATTACTTGTTTTTAGAGTTTCTGCAAAAGTCTGAGCTAACAGAGATTCTGGTCTTCCATACCAATTATCTATGTTTCTTTGCTTGGCTAAATGTTTTCTTTATGAGACCCACAGAGGTACACGCGGCCTGTATAAGGCTTACACACATGTATCCACACCCTTCCTTCACACAAGCCGTGTGTACACGCCAGCTGATGAAGTGTCAGTCACGTGTATGATTTTAGAAGATTTATTTTAGGGAGGTAGTCATCCTCTCCCCTGTCAGAAGTGATCCTTCTCAAGGGTTTTCTGGAACTCATTCTGGGCTCTGTGTTTGTAATTTTATAGCTTAGATTCCACCTCAGATTGGTTTTGTTCTATTAAATTTTCATTGAATTGTTTTCTTTTTCTGACAAGGTAAGTTTTTGAGTCTTCAAGAGATTCTAGTTCTCAATACCAGTAGTCTCTGCTAGTGCTTGATTGCTTGTCTTTTCATTTTTGAAGAGTTTCAGAAGTACACGCGGCCTGCATAAGGTCTTCTCGTGTGTACACATGCCCTAAATTTACACAACTCGCTTTCACACACTGGCTGTTGAAATGCCAGCAGCATGCCTATGGAGAAAATATTTTGTTTGAGGAGAGGTAGTCATCCTTTTCTTTGACAAGAGTTTATACCCCTCAGGTTTTTTGGTCTCTGTCATAGCAGTCAGTAACTTAGGTTTGATCACAACAATAGCTTTCTTTTTCATTAAGAAATTTTCCTCAAAATTTTCCTTTTATAGAGTTTTTAGACAAGTGTGAGAGTCCATTTTAATCTACTTGTGTGTTATTTTTAAAAGTGACTCCTTGCAATCTACGCTTAGCCAGAAGTTTTCTTGGTCTTTACTTGTTGATATTTTTCCTTTTTTCTTTGTGAGCATTCAAATAAAAAAAAAACTTTTATTTCTTTGTTTGGTTAAGTAGTTATTGGTTTGCATTAATAACCAGGACAAGTTTTTCTTTCATAAGTTCTTCGTTGTTTAATTAGGACAATAAGTAGCTCTTAGTTGAGTGAAATCATGTTTTGAGTTTGCTGTTCAAAGATCTTGGAAAAAAATTTAGTGTGAAAAGTTGATTAAGAATTGTGTCAAGAAGCAGTTATTTTGTTTCCAACTTTCTGTTTATTTTTTCTTTCATCTCTAAAATATAATTAGTTTCACTTTCATAACCTTTGACTTAAGACAA
>JZKD02S1439449.1:165517-195144 GCA_000966675.3 Picea glauca
GGGGGGGGGTTCAGAATTGCTGATAAGACACGCGCACATCTGAACGACTCAGGATCAAGCGCACAGATTTGCGATCAGTATTGGATTCCAAACCCCCCCGTCCGTTCTGTCTTTAATGGATGGGGGGGGAATGTGTGGTAAACAACGTGCTCAGATCTGTGGCCAATAAGCAAGCGCACAAATCAACGGCTACAGGTGTTTTTTGGACCCCCCCGGATGATCTGCTTTTAACTGAGGGGGGGTTCGGAATGGTATCTTTCCTCTAGCGGGCCCCCCTTCATACGTGGCAATGATCTAATGGCCCCGGGTCCCATCATCTCCTACTGTCTGACATACCATCGTCACCTCTGGACGTCACCATCCACCTTTCCTGAAATAGTCATGTCCCATAACGGCTGTCAGTCCGACCCCCCCATTCTCTCATGGCAAGACCCCTCACTATGAAATTTACCCCAATTGGTAGCCTCCACGTCACCCATCTATATCCCTTAGTCACCATCACCTACCATCTCACACTCTAAGTGATCCATTGGCCATTTATTACTGGATGACCTATCTGTTACCAGCTGACCTATCTCCTGCACCCAAAAGACACCCATTTACTCAAAACTACCCTTTTCCTTCCTATTTTCACCATTTACCCACTCATCGCACCAGAGAGATTTACCCCATTTTCTCCTCCGTTACAGTCAGTTTCCCCCACCAGCAACCACCCTGCTAACGTTGTTTTTCTTGCAGGTACTGTTGTAGTAATGGCACCAAAGTCCAAAAAAGCAAAAGGAGAGGAGAATCCATTTATCTCGCCTCCTGTCAACCTTGACATGATCCCACTGGTCGACAAAGACTGTTTAATCGCAGATACAAAGTGCAATTTTGATTTCGCAGACCTTCAATCGTGGCTCAAGGAGGTCTTCCTAGACTAGAGTGATGAAATCGGACTCTGGGAGTCCAACTTACCCCTTTACCTCTTCCCTCAGATTCACCCTTTTCCAGAATTCGCCCTCAAGTGCCAAGCCCACTACATTCCCAAGAAAAGATCCATCGTCTCCTCGTCCAAAGAGATTCTTTTCCTTATCATGCCTGAATCTATTGACCAAATGATGCAAATTCCCTGAGCCGACACTCTGTCACCCTTCAACCTTGAAATTCTTACAGAGTTGTACTAGAAAATGACCTTCCCCCAAAGAGCTCAAATATTCGAGCTTTTCCTTCCCCCATCCGCTCAATTTCCCTCCACAAATCCTCCTTATCCTTCTTCCATGTTCTCAACTAAAGGAAACCAGATCATATCATCCCTTTGTGCCTTGTTAGGATACTATTCAGATCAGTGGGTAGATGAGCCCATTCTGGGATTCTTATCCATCTTCTCTACAGATGAGAAGCCCACCACCCAGTTTGACTTCAGCACATTCCTGGAAAACAATATTCATAAATAGTTCGTGAATTTTTCCACGGAAGGCATGTTCCGATACTCATCCATACTGGTGTACATGTTCATCTTCTTCCAGGCGGACAAATTTGTTTTTTCCATGCAGAATATGGATGGAGATGGCAGACCCTAGGCAGTGACAACATGGACCTCCTTTCTCAAGCACAACTCCACTGAGTTCAGCTTCAAGGAATTCATTGATCAATGCTACCACCCTATGGTGAGTATGCTTAGCAGTAGGCCCAAGCCTCAGATAAACGATGAAGTTCAGAGGATCCTGCATCTTTTGGATCATACCAGGATAGGGGATTGGTATTTGTACCAAGACTACACCGATATCAGAGTATATGGGTGCGAGTTGGCACCGTATAAGTTGCCCAAGTACATGCCTGTTAGAATTTTTGCATCGGAATATATAAGGAAGATTATAAATTCCGATGATATCCATTTTGTGTCACTGAAGAAAAAGAAACAGCTCAGAATCAAAGGGTAGATTGGCTCCTTCATCTGCAACAATCATGGCGCTGGGGAAGAAGCAGACAGGCTACTAAAGGAGATGAAGTTCTTCATGAGTTTCCCATGGCATTACAATCCATGAGGGATCATCTCCGAGATGAGGGTGAAAAACAAGAACATCCCATATGTTCATGAATCTAGGCCTGAAATTGAGAATTTTGTGAACCAGACAGTGTGGGAGCCTAACACATTGGTCGAAGTAGAACAGCAGGATCCCCCGGCCACTGTGTCACAAAAAACCACGCCACAGGTCCCGAAAGAGAAAAGGCCTAAGCAAGATTTATCTCCGCCTGTTACGGAGGTATCATTAGAAGAGTTCCAGCTGCATACTAATAGGCCTAAGACTATGTCAGTTCTTGGCCCGACCAGAGAAAAAGAAGCCCCGTCTACAACACTGACCAAGGTTTACAGACCACCCCTCAGTGCAAGCCTCTAGAAGGTCATAACCTCAACATTGCTGGAGAAATCTATAGAGTCTCCGTTGACCACCCAACTAGGCAAGGCAGGGCCGAAGCTGAGTATTTTTGAAAAATACGAGCTGATCAAGAAAAGAAACCAGACCCTAACCAACAGCACTTGCGCCCAGTTCTGGAAGCAGACGTCAACTGCACAACATAGGCTGTTGTCGGCATTCGACACTGAGAAGGGTAGAATGCATATGGCATTCCTCCAGGCACAGGTTCCAAATCCAAAGGTGATCGCTGACTACAAAAGGGCCACCTTCGAATTCCAGACGAAGGATGTGCATCCGGCCGATCAGATGGATCTGCACAAGAAGACAAGGGAAATGATTTTCTATACACTGGCGCATGCTTCCAGTACTGCATCCAAATTGCAAGTGTCCCTGCACAATGTTCAAACACAACTGAAGTTGGAGAAGATATCGTCCTTTGCCAAGGACAATAGGATCAAGACTTTGGAGGAACTGGTCCTCAAGATTGGTTACGATCCTACGAACGTGAAAGCGGTTGAGGAGATGATTAAGAAGAAGAATATTGACATAGCCTCCTTGAGGAAACAATTGAATCTCCCGCCCACAGAGGATTCACACGCGAAGGAGATAGCAGATAAAGAAGGAGAGAAAAATGAGATGCTCAAGATGCTCATGGAGCAGAATGCACAACTTAAGGAAATGGAAGCTGAAATGGAGAAACTGGTGAAAGAGAAAGAACAAATGAAGCTAATGGAAGTCATTCCATTGAATGCCATTCCAATTTTGGGAGTGAACACAACATCAGTGATAGAAGTCCCATCTGCTACTCCATTGACATCCCTGGAAAAGACCGCCGACCTGGCTAAGTCTATGGAAAAGATGAACCTGCAGGAAACAGAGATCAGCAGGCTCAACAAGGAGATTGAGAACCTTCAGGAACTCAAATCTTCCTTTCATATCAGCCTCTCCAAGGAAAAGCAGGTGACAGATAAGCTCAAATAGGAGTTACAACAGCTTCGGAAGCAGACTGTGGCAGGAAAGACTTTGGCCGAGGTTAAAGAAAGTGTATGGACAGACATCACCAAGTCCATGAATGAAATATGGCCCATGATACAGATCATGTTTGAGCAGAATTAATTGGTGCAGAGAAGCAAACAAGCCATTGAGAAGATCAGATCAGAACTGGGAGAGATGCCAACACAGGCGAACGAGATCATCAAGTTCCTGAATTCTAAGACTAGGGAAGAGCTGGAAGAGATGAAAATCGAAGACAGAACAGAGACCATCCTTGAGGTCAAAAGAGTTTTGACCAAGAGAGGATTAATGCTTCAGCTAGAAGAAAAGGTTCAGGCCATGGACCTAGGGGTACAAATATTCTTCAGTAAGATTGAGGCTCTATAGGAGAAAGGTCTACCTAGTCTGAAGGTAATCAATGATAAATTGATGACACTCCCAGACTATAAGAAGAGACTGGCCGATGTGGCTAAGGACAGTTCAAAGTTTGTAGGAATTCAAGGCAGCATCACTGGCAAGGCATTTCTATATGCCCTTCAGTGGGACATCAGTATCCAACACGAGATTCGATACATCTTCCTCATCAAGCCTACCTTCACCAAATACACAGAAATGGACGAAGTGTATTGAAGGCTACTCAAAGTCAACGTGCCCAGTCATCTTCGATGGGAGGAACTCTGTGATCTGATCGAATAGTAGATGAGCTATCCCAGTCCAATGATTTGTCCATTCATTTGTCCAGTCAGATGAGGTCGTGCAGAGGCTTCATCAACGGCCCACCCAACAATCAACATGCAGTTACACCACATCATCAAGCAGTTCCTATATTTATGCAATTTGTTAAGTTAGTTAGGCTAAAAATAGATTTAGCATGTCCTCGTCATTAATGACAGGATCATTTGTAATTTTAGTTATAAATACTTCATCTTTCGAAATATTGAGGGTTGTTGATCTTCACAGCCTGAAGCTATCAGACTGTAATATTTTTTAAGAGATCTTCCATTAATACAAAGAGGCACTTTTATAGGATTCTTGCGTGTATTCACTAGTGATCTTGTTCTTTCTAAGTTAAATGTTATTCTTTCTTTGTTATCATATTGTTTTCTAAATCTAATCTTTACAAGTAACGAAAGTTGCAGGATTTATCTCGTATACCCTGTTTCTGACTCAAAAGATTTAAGTGTTTATCTTCTCATTTTACAGTAAAGAAATTCGTAATTGCTTCTTTGTTGTAATTGTCTTTCTCATCTTTTCTGCTATTCCTCATTTATGCTACTAAAGAATCCAGCGATTATATTATCTCACCCTGTGAAAGTTTTCCTTTGCGTTTCTGGTTTGGATTTCATATTTTATTTAAAACACAGACCCCATAGCCCAATGGATGTGTACATTGTCTCAACCAACTCGACAAACACTACAACAACAAAAACCAACCTATTTGTTTACCTAGCCTAATATTTAAAATTTGAAACATAGTTAAATCATACAGAGAGATCCCTCTCTGAAGTTGGAAGGGCTAAATCCCAGCTTCAAAAGCGGTTGGATAAAGTTACCTTAGTAGATTTCTTCTATTGTCAACCTCTAGGAAATTTACCAAGTGCTAACACCAGAAACAAATAATATAGGGGAAGAAGAAAAGGGAAAAACACATAAGTGTAGAACACGAAAAAGAAAGGGAGCAAAGAAATTTATGCCCCACACAACAACAATTAGTGATACAGAATTTCTCACTCCACCACCCTGGGAACCCGCGAGCTTAGATATGCGACTAAGTATAGAATCAAAAACAGACGCTAGAGGGGAAGAAGAAAAGGAAAGAATGCGTAAGTATAGAACATGAAAAAGAAAGGGACCAAAAAACTTTATGTTGCACACAAAAACACATAAGCTGATAATTATCAAGCGATAGAAACACATCAACTATGGGAAAAAAAGTCTCAGCCATGAAATATAGGTGGAGGTCAACAAACCCTAGTTCAATTTAAAAGAGATGTTGTTTATATCTATCTCAACAAGCAATAGAAAAAATATATGACTTGGCATTCTTATATGCAAGTATCCAGACAGAGTCATCGTAGGTTGACTGAGGCTTACGAGTTCGAGGACTCCGGGGTCGAATTGTAGATCACCAAAGTTTTGGGTACAAGATGTATACCCCGAACATGGGACATGAGAGTTCGATAGCGCCTACGTGGGAACCTGCGACCATAAAATTGGCTAAGTATGGAAAAGAACAATAGTTGGTCAAACTCGTGATGTGAATATATAAGTGGATATAGAATTTATTGTTCCTCCAGCTCGGGAACCCGCGAGCATATATATGTGACTAAGTGTAGAACCAGAAACGAATAATAGAGGGGAAGAAAAAAGGGGGAAAATGGATAAGTATAGAACAAGAGAAAGAAAGGGAGCAAAGAACTTTATGCCTCACACAACAACACTTAGTCTGATAACTATCAAACGATAGAAACACATCAACTATGGGAAAAAAATTCTCAACCATGAAATATAGCTAGAGATCAACAAACCATGGTTCAAGTTAAAAGAGATGTTGTTTATATCTCTTTCAACAAGAAATAGACAAAATATGGCATTCTTGCATGCCAGCATATTCTAAAATATGATGAGCTTCAATATATGCATAAATTGGATAAGGTATGCAGATTAGAGTTTTGTAACCATACCTCCTAGTCTATGGACCTTTTACTATGATGGAGGTTTACTTTTACTTGTCGATAGTTATTGTGAACTAAAAACCATGTGGTGTAAATGACATAAACATAGTTACCATGGCATAGTAGAATAAACAACTGCAGATATTTGTTTCGTAAACATATCAAGAGCATAATATATGAATCCTTACCTTCAACATTGTCATTGTGTTGGTGTTTGCAATGGTTCACTTCTCATGCCCATGTCACTTCTTAAACAATGGCTATGAACATGTCTATATTGTTCATACTCGAATGGTTGTGTGTTAGGCATACACATTGTATTTGTTGTGGAATGACTGTAGCCATACCTTCTGGAGGATTGTACTCCAGCTTTCTTAGCTGTGGCACATAAGGATCCATCCTCAGGTTCAATTAGTCTGTTCTTTTTTCAATGTAGCAATATAGAAAATACAATGGACATGAAGGCAAGTTTCTACGAAGAAACACACAAAAAAAAGATGGAGCACAGATTTATTTATTTCAAGGTAGCAGAACAAAAAATACAATTAACATGAAAATAAGTTACCATATAGGAAGATATGCAATATCCAATGAAAAAAAACAAAAGATTTGAAAACCAATGGTCCAAATATAAACATAGAAAATGTAAAACAATTGTATATGGAATAGGGGTAGAAGCATGCACCTTTGTATGTATTCTTCTACATTTCTGGTTAAGATTTCTTTCCCTTGTCCATTTTTCTTGTTTGTTTCAATGAAGGAAAGCACAAAACACAATGAACATTAACGTAATTTGATATGTAAGGAAAAAACAAGGAATATGTACATATAGTAAATAAACTAGAATAAAAGGAATAGAGTAACAAATAGTGTTAGAAGAATGTACCATTTTTTTTTCCAAAAATCAATGTATCGACGTATGTGTATATATAAAAAAAGTGTGTAAAAAAAATTTGTTTCCAAAATCAATTACAAACCAGGAAAAACTAAGAAGTTGGATAACTTGGTTTTGTGCAACAAGCTAGACATATATGCTTTGAGACATAGAAATATGATTTTGCAATATGTTTGATGTATATTTCATAATTCAAGTGAAATACCAATTGTATCATGATCAGACCAGTATGTGTCTAGGATAAAGATGTTGTATTAAGCAATGGGCACATTCGACCATACATGGTCAATAAGTGCATTTTGTACATGGTTTATCTTATCCAAAAGAAAGCGGAGACTGTATCTACACATGTTTTTTCCAATTCTTTTGTTCTAGCATTATTTTTAGCATGTCAATATTGAAGTCTCCTAAAATGATAGTGGTTTCATTCAGATGCAAATTCTCTAATGGATTGGAAAGAACATTTAGTATGTTGGAGAATGTTGCATGTGGAGAAACATAGAGATTTAGTAGATCAATTTCTGATCCATGGAAAATTACTTTTGCGAGCACCATCTCTACACTGTTTTCTTCAAAATGCATATGCTCTAAAATTGTTACATGTTTTTTCACTAATATCATCACCCCTGTAATGTAACATCATATGCAATTATGATTTGGAAATTTCTTGTTTTGCATGCATAATGTCATGTATGTTTCATGCAAGCACAAAATATCAGATTGCATTGTGTCATAGTCATTGAGTATATCATCCATATGTGCATGTAAGTTGCACATGCTAAGTGAGAGAATTGATACAGATGAGTTTGTATGTATGGATTGGTAATCATACTGTAGATGCCACTTTGCGCTAGTCCTGAGGCATTGCATCTCAATATCAAATTTGTGCTTGAATTTTAAATTATCTTTTGTAAGAGCACTTAGTAAATACAATGATTCTATACTTATGACATGGGATAGTGCCGTGTATACAAGTCCATGCATTCGAATTCCGACAGGGTCAAATGCAACACTATCAAGTGTTAGCTCTTGAGATCTGTGGACTGTACGTGCACATGCAAGTTTAATTGGAAACTATTTTTGAATCTTCAATCAATCTGTCTTTGCCGATGTCGATATTGGTTTTGATATTTGTAAGAGAGGTGTCCAATCATGTGTAGTATTTGAATTGTATAGATAAGACAACTTGTTTTCTTGTCAGTGGCCTATATGCGGCTCATGGAACTTAATCCATAGGACATAAATTTTTTATGTTATAGTATAACCTTTGTGTATTCCATCTGCACCATTTACCAAGCCATCCTGTGAATCATAGTTGTGGGCATATATTTCAACTAGCATGTCTAAATTCAGGACAAGTTGCAAAGGAAAAGTGGATGTATGTTCATGACGTGGCACATTTCCATGGTTGTCTTCTTCGAGGTCAATTGAATTGATGATGATATCATAGCCAGGGATGAGAGATAGCATGTACCTATTATGCATTGCAACATACCTATTTGTGTAGAACAGTTAAGGGCAGGTTGGGTCTGTTGGTGCAAGTCGCATGCACCTTGAATTGATATATGATAAGTCATCATGTGTTTGGTTGTTTGTCCGCATTCTATTCAGAATTGTAATAAATGTTTCATCTGTCTGGTGTGTTGTAGTATGTAATTCAAGTCATTTTATATTATCCTTCCATAATTCATGCATCACTATTTTCATATTGACCGTAGGTTGTTCAAATATCAAAGAATATTTGATGCAGGAGCATCTCTCCACGTCAACCAGCAAGCCAGCCAGCCACGTCAGCGAATTCAGATTGCGCATTGAAGAGAGGCGCAACCTCATTTGGAATTTGAATTTAATGTAATTAAATGTTTATGCTGGTGATCTATGAAGCCGTGCCTTTGTGTAAGTTGTAGATAAGATGGGCCTTTAATGTTTGTAAAGGCTGAGATCTAGATCCAGATGCTGGACTAGACAGCCCATTCAATGCAATTGAATAGGGTAGGTAGATTGGAGGGAAGAGCTCGAAGAGCCCCCTCAGGTAAAAAAGATTTCGTATCTCATTTTGTGAAAGTAAGTGTGGAGAAGAGAGTTTGTGAAGACTAGAGCAGAAGAGAGAAGAGTCGATACCTTGTTACAGGCCGTTCTCAGGAACACCTTGTAAATACAGGCATTTGCCATATTTAATATAAACAGAAGCAGTTTTTCCTGCATGTATTTCTGTGTTATGTGGATGTCTGTGAGTGTTCTTCATATGATATGAATGTATGCTGTAGATGTATATCATAGGGTTGCATTTGCAGGAGTGTGTGTGATTTCAAGTGAAAGTCTTTGAGGCTTCACCCCAGGAGGGTGTGATAGAACACTGCGGGTTTTGATAGCCGTGCATAGAGGTTTCACTTCTGAATTCTGTGGGTTCAGACAAAGGCGTGTTGCGGCACAGGAATTGGAACCAACAACTCAGGAGAAAGACCTCAAGGTTTTTGAATACCTTGGAGGCAAGGCTATGTAGGAGAGACACAGTTGCAGACAGAAGCTCTGAGGAGTTCTATGAAGCTTTGCCAGGTGGGCATTGAGCAGGTGCAAGAACTGCACAGAAGATAGAACTATTGAACGTTCTGGGAGAAGACACTCTGCCAGGTGGGCATTAAGACATTGTGCAGATAGGCACAGGAGAAGAGAATTCTTTGAGTTCTATATTTCTAAGGAAGAATCCACTAAGGGATCTTCACAGGGTTGTTGAACACCCTGCAGGCTCAGCAAGAAGTTGCTTGAGTAGAGGATAGCCAGGAGGGCATAGAATTATTCTCCATCAATGGGAGAAGAAGGATAAAATCCCTTAGGGGTCTGAGTACCTAGAGAAGCTCAAAAGAGAGAGCACGTTGCGTGAGGACTCTGCAAGGAGTGCAGAAGTCAAAGAATCCTTTGAGGATTCAGGAGTAAAATCTCAGGAGGAACAGCGTCGTGAAGAGCGCAGGCGAGAACACAGGTAAAGGAGCTCACAGAGAAGAAAGGCAAAGGTCGAGGCCTTTGGGAACTTGGAGTTTTTCCAAGTGCAGGAAGTAAGTGTGCAAGCTCAGGAGGGAGCACAGCCACTGTCAAATCAGCTAGAGAAGGATATCTGGACCGTTGGTTTTTACGTCCAGGGAGCACCAGAGAAAGCATATAGAAGGGGGAGATCNACAAAGTGTTTATGCACTTTGACATAAGAAATTCAGAAACCCCGAAAAGGAGGTAAGGCTACGGTCTTATGAGATAGTGGTCACGTGGGCCAGGAGCTTAGCCAGGATGGGCTAAGGCCAAAAGGAGGTGCATTGGTATTTCAGAGTTCTGGAGTCCACAAGGATAGGGGACTCTTGACATTGGGAACCATAAAGTCCTAAAACCTGAAACTGAGTCGGGGAAGATCACGGTTAAATGCAGAAGAGTCGTGTGGGATAAGAGAAGGACCTGTGGATCGGGTTTTTAATAGAGATTCCAGTAGAGAATCGGAAGAGCTGCTTCGGCTCACAACCAAGAGAGAACGATCCTGAGATGGACGTAAGAGACGTCTTGTCATCAATATTGGATGGGTTGTGCCTGGTAAAGATCCCCATAGAATATCATGTCAATGTTCCCAAAGTATTTGTTGTGCACATGTTTTATGTTTCTCAGTCGGTTGTCAATGGAATACAAAAAGTGGCTTCCAATCAAATATGCCTCATCTATGAAGACAAGTTGTAGTTCGTCATAAATATTAGACACAATATCTAACATTGCCTTGCTAAGTGGAAGAAACTGCAACTTGTTAAAAGGCATAAAAAATGTAGAGTGGATTGTTGTTCCACCTACATTATATGCAGTTTTTCCTGTGTATGCAACTATTATCCCCTTTGCTTTCATAAGATTAGAGGAATTGTTTGAATCATAGATTCATATAATAATTTGGAATAGTGATTTCGCTATGAATGTCTTGCCTGTTCCCGCCCTTCCTGTAAGGAACAAGTGCAGAGGAGTGTGCATGTTCAAGCATTTTTTAATTGCAATGTCCTTTACAATTGCTTGTTGCTCTCAATTCAACAGACGTATGACTCTGTAGTATTCGTTATTTTCAATAAGGAAAGGATGTTTTGTGACTTGAAAGCCAAGATTGATACATTTTTCAATGTCGGTTGCTTGAGGAGGAGGAAAATCTTCTTGCAAGTCATAGGAGTCACAAAGAGTTCTATTTGTTTTACGGTCTATGAATGTCTCATCAACACTATCAGGGTTTTCTAGTTCATGAACTACACTTTCTAAATCACCCCATGTTGGATTAACATTGTATGTAAATCTAGATTCATTGGTTTGCATTGTAGTATCATAAGAAATATACATAGATTCCCATGTAGGGAAGTTATGTTTTAATGTGTTTTCATTTTGATCAAATGGAACATACAACAATAGTTTTCTCTACAATAGTTTTCATAGTCAGTATGTTTGTTGTATTTGACAAAGCGTATTACATAGTTTTTTTTTTTTTTTTTGATTTGGGTGAACCATATTTTTTGTAATGTGTTATAAACTCTCTTAAGAAGATATTTTAAATAGGAAATTAATGCTAGAGGTAATAATAAATAATAGAGCAACATAGTACATCCTATGAATTTTCAGGCTCTTGTTCTATCAAAGACGGTGGTTTAAGCACAAATGTCTGTTTCTCAAGTGGAGATGTGTTTATGAAGACACATTTCCTTGAACTATAGTGAAGGGGCAGGGAAATTGCAATGTGGATTGCTTGTTGAGAAGACATTTGTTGAAAATTAAGCAATGTATTTCCAAGCGTACGTATCATTTGCATAGCATCAATATGACTTCTTTCATGTACTTTGTGTATTCTTCTGAATGCACTTGTCATAGACTTTTCGACCTTTTTCATATACAAGGTACAATACGATGTTGCGACATATGCATTGAGGACATACTGTGCATCTGTATTTGCATTCCACATAACTGACATGTCCTTGGAGAAACTGTTGTTCCAAATATGGGAAAGTTCTCGTTTAAGGAAAATTGTTGGTTGTTTAAGTGTAGATTGCAATGCTTGGATATACTCATCTTCTGTTAGATTTATCTCTGTCAAGAAGTCATCGAAGATCATTAACTCATAAAGGTCTTGTTGTTCTATAAATGTGAACACAGATTTATCTTTCTCAGTGAGAACATTTTCCTCTAAACTAATTGGTTCTATGATTATTGTTGTTCTCATTGGCGGCACAGGGAAGTTGTATCTGCAATGTGAATTTTTTCATTTTTTACAGCTTCTTGTATGATAATGTCTATGAAATTTGGCAAGTTATGGATCCAAATGATCTATTTTTCATGTTATGTATTTGTCCACAAAATTCTCAATATGTGAGTTGTTGTAATTTCCATAGACCGGTGCACCCTCTATCCACAACAGTGCATGGTCATGCTCACTACCTCTATTCTGGAACTCAGTCACAAAAAAGTAGTACGATATTTTTCTAAAGAATGTTTCATCATGGCATATCAATTGCCTCAAAGAATTTATTATATTCCTATAATAACGATTACATGTCACTGGGTATTTTCTTATGAGGTAGTCAATGTCATCATTTTCCAATGTATCAGTTTGTTTTTTTCCTTTTTCTGTTCCTATTCAATGTAGACATTGTAGCCACCAACAAATCCCAATGATGATCTGCACTTGTAAATGTGATGAAAAATGTTGGTGGTCCCAATTGTCAGATCATTGAAAAATGGTTTTTTTCTTTTGTTGCAAATAGTCAAGAGAGATGCGAATGTTTTTGAAATCTATGTATCCAATATCAGATTTTAAGTTTTTTTCTAGGTTTTCTTTGTACTTGACATCTTTGGTCGATAACTTTATTCCCTGTAGCTGGCCTTTTCTTATTTTCACCCAAATGCAAGAGAGAACTTGCTCAATTATTATGCGCATTGTTTTGAAAAAAAAATTTGTTATGTGACAGGAGAAGTCACCCCTTGAATGTAGAAGTTCACATCGAACGATTTTTTGGTAGCTGAATCATTTTGTAATTTCATTGGCACATGGATCTCCATAAAAAAAGGTTGGGAAGTTCATTTACTCAGCAAATTTGTCCTTGAATATTCCAAGTGGACGTTTCCCTTTAGCAGGTGCAATTTCGACAATCTTGTCTTGCAAGTCATGAATGCGTTGTGAGTCAGTGAATCCATGTATCAATGTTACAACAGGTCTTTCATTCTTTGATTCATTGCTTATATCAAATTCACTAGCAGTTTCGAAAGTCTATGCATATTTTTCATCCCCTTCTCCAAGAACATTGTTCCAGTTATCATTTATACAAATGTTATGTGATTTGTACAGTGCCCTAGAACATAATTCTTTTAATTCTTTCATGAAAAAATGTGCATGCACTTTACCTATGTAGTTTTCATTCTTATATTGCAGATGTCTTTTGAGAGACACAACAATTTTCATTTTATCACTAATGAATTGTGGCAAGGATTTTTGTACAACATCTAGTTGGGCATGCACATTAATAATTGATCCTATTAAGCCCATTTGGGGTCGTTTATATCCCAAGGGTATTATTTGTGCAAATGAAATTCATAGAGAAACAAGTCTCTCTTCAAGTTCTGTAAGTTTACTTACATCTGGTAGTGGTGTATTACATCTTATTTGGTCAGGCGTTGCAAACTGTGGAAGTTTTCCATTTTCAAGTGACCGTTTTCATGGAAGACAAATATTTCCACTGGAAAATGTTCTATCATTTAGTGTCAAGCCGAGGTATTTTGCCTCCAAATAAGGCATGAAAGACTTAGTGTTTTTTGCAAAATTCAATTGATCGCAAATCACACATGCAATGGAAGGAGTGTATTTAATTTGTTTCATATAAATTTGTTTTGTATCTTTCTTCCCTAGACAAGCATGCGTGGAAAGTGTTTGTTGGTTTTCATTGCTAGAAGTTCACGGTGTTGGCTGTAGGCCTCAAAATGTGATTTTTTCCTCTCGTCTAGTACCATGACCATTGTGGGATATGTGGTTGTACCTGTTTCTCTCATGTATCTGGTTTTTTAACATGTGTTAGGTTAACTTATGGTTGCCACTGGAAACTAGTTTCACTTGTTGACAAGCCATGTTGGAGGTGGAATCAACATTTCTTATGAGCATTTCATCCTCACCATCTCGATGATGAAAACTATTATGTTCTTTGTCATTGGACATGTGATGTTTTTGTTTAGCAGAAAGTGTGAAAATGAGAGTGTGTTCCATTATGATTAAATGGCATGTGAAGCTTATGCAGATTCGATGTGGTTTGGGTGGCATGGACACTGGATCCTGAACTTGTAGTATTTACTATACTACCAATGTATTTTTTCTCTCACGTATGACCCTTTTCAAGTTGTGATAAGTTAGACTACATTTTTTGTTTAGGCTCTATATGGCCTCATGACAACTGGGATGAGTTTTATTTTGATTAAATAGCATGGGACGTGTATGTAGATTCGATGCGGTTTGGGTCGCATGGACACTAGACCCTGACCTGGTAGTATTTCTCATCAAAGGTTGATAATGGATATGTGGCGTATCTGTTTTCAACAACATGATGTCAATTGTTCGATCGTAGTTTGAATCAATACAATAGGAATGGACAGTACCACCCGAAAGGGCCGACCAGACCTGGATATTTACTTTGAATATGATAAATAGCCATTGAAAATAGAATATGACACCCTCTACATTTCCTTTCTCATATGGAATTACCATGTTTACAAGTTATTGTTTCCAACTTCCAATCATTGACATACTTTCTAGGAGATAAGGTAGAAGGTATTGATGAAAACAGTTAAAAGCCTGTTGGCTTCTGCCTATAATTTCATTGCAAAAGGATTGTACAGTGTAAAGCTGCAGCGAGTGCACATCGAACTCAGTTGCTACCAAATAGAAAATTTCATTGAACAAACTATCTCCACAACTAGATGCAATACTTATCGCTATGTCCAATCCATGGGAGTGTATATGATGCATAATTTGTTTCCAATGTGACTGAAGGTCTTTGCAAATGAGGGACAAGTAAATATGAGGTCCTCCAAGATTGTATATGGATAATTTTATATAGATTAGTGGTTCATAATGACCACTGATAGGATTGGAAACATGGAACAAGATGCAATATGGATCCATAGATGCAGTTTTGTTGAATAGTAGATATCTTGTTTTTCTTGTCAATGACCATATTCCAATTGATATATTCAGCCATTTTCATAGATACCATATACAAAATGTATCTCCCAAAAGTCCCCTCTCATGTGCAGGCAGATATGCAAATGAAAACAACCACATCTTTGAGAAATACGTAGTGACATCATGTATTCCATGCAACTGCCAAAGAAAATCAAATGCCAATTCGTATTGATACGAATCCAATGCCTCAACGTCACCATTTTCTGAACAACCCAAGAAATAATCTATCAATCCATTGCACAGGTCGGTCGAGGAATAATGAAAATGCAATAAAACTTGAAATGCATCGATGAGGCAATCTCCCACAATATACGAGAATGCATCCAATCTAAAAATCCCATTTCTATGCGATACCTGGTTGATGTTGTCATGTACAATGGAGTCTGTATCTATTTCATAACACTCAACATCTATTACTTGCTTCATCTCTTAAGTTGTGATTTTCAAGATGTTTCTTAGCTATATTCAGATAATATGAAAATAGGGGAAAAAATAAAAAATGAAAACTATAAGTTCGGGACTGCATACCAATTACACTATGTATCCTCCAACCTTCTTCTTGACAAATTCAATCCCCCTAGTCGCTACAACATATGACAAACAAACAAACGTATAGTGAACAGTGAACCAAACATAAGAGACAACACAAATTAAATAACATTATAATGTTTCTCAACACAAACACCAAGTATTCAAGGAATATCATTTTTGAACCTATTCCACGCGTGAATCCCACAATCGTTTTAGTGCTAGAATATGCTTTGCAAGACACAAAGGAAAACATAAAACCAAAATGTAAATGGGGTTTTTGATTCATAGAATAAGAGCATGCCCCGTCAGAAGGTCCTGGCAAATGCTTGCTCCACAATGAAAAATCTCAATTCGTTTTGTAAACCCCTTTGCATTGTTATTTTTGAAATATCTATGGTACGATATCTAGGACAACGAAGTGTACATATCTGATTGGAAGGGAACAACCTGGAAACAATGCACCAAACACATGGTTTCCAGGAACATAAAATATGAGGAGAGCATTTGATTTCATTTCTTATATTTCAGTGTGGCTGCAACAGATGTGGTTTCTGTGTCCAACATCAACATTCAAAGCGGAACAAGAATTTTTGGAAGGGAACGGACTAGGAAAAATGAACCAAATGTATGGTTTTCAGGACCAGAAAAAATGAGGAGAATTTTTTTTTATTTTTTTTTTATATGTCACTATGGCTGCGACAGGGGTGGGTTCTGTGTCAAACATTGACATTCAAGAACAAGTACAAGACAACAACACACTCTTGTTTCTATGTTCATAGAAGGCACACACAAAGATGTTCTACGAGAGGATTTTGTCTCAGGAATTCCCAGTATTGAAAATTATTGCTTGCAAGCTGAAACAGTAAACAACAAATAAGGAATAAGAATGAAACCATGACACTTAAACTCACCCATTAATGAGGAGTGACAGAATCATATCTCCAAACCATGCAAACTGCAACAACAACTCCAATTGTGGATGCAGGACCCCAACCTTGCAAAGTTGAAGCAAACAAGAGTTTTAGGGTCCTAACCTGCACATAGGTAGAACAATATATTCAGATGTAATAAAGGTCAATATTAATAAGGCCTTGAAACAAAATAGAATAAGTTGAATGTAAGAAGACCTAATAGAAGCTTCCGCTTCTAGAAGGATCTTCCTCTAGATGCTTCTTTTGATATGCATATTTAGTATAAATAGGAGTCGAGGGTATGAGAACCCTAGCTTGGATATTATTGTAATAGAGCTCTGCTCTGGTTATATTTTTTCTTTCAGAATCAAAGTTATTTTTTTTTTTATACTTATATCATTTCAGTGCTATTGTGGTGATTGTTCTGGTTATATTGCTGTTATTTTGCCATTTCTAGCATTTTATTTCTGTTCTGCATACTTTTTATATCTGGTATATTACAAGTGGTATCAGAGCACTTTCCTCGGCAGAAAGTGTGGGTTAATTTTTTTTTTCAGGGCGGAGACGTATTCCATCATCTTTAAGCCATAGAGATATGTCATTACGCGCATAACCCCGCTATTGAGGGATTCATACATGCAGTAAATAAAAGTGGTACTTAAGCACACATATGTTGGCCACCCTTGTAACCCCTGTTGGTACCTCTTTGAGTGGTAGCACATCAAAAAACACTTGTGTACGGATCAACCTAGATTACTTGAAGCCCTCTTTAGATAAATCAATCAGTCACCTGATTTCTATAGTGCCACCGAGAACAACACTCGAGAAGATACTCTCTAGTACCTGGGTAGTCGGGTAGTACAACTAAGGGTACGATCTATCCTCCTTAGTTAGTGCCCTGAGATATTGGTCCGAGTAATACTGTTGGACCCCCCACGTATATCAGAGAGCTATAGCATAGGGAAAACCCTTGTCTGTAGAACCCTTGAATACCTAACCCTTGGGGATAGAAACATAAACAAATTAAAATAGACAAGATCTATTGTCACACAACTGTGTTCAGTTTTCCAAATCACTACACATTTCTTCATGGTTAAGCATTTGGGAATTTCATCACTGCAGTATTCTTCAGACCGGAGTATAACTTCTCAGGTGTAAAAAAAGGAAAAAAAAAAGAAAAAAAAAAGTCTAGAAATTTTTTCACCATTATTTGAGACTTATTCCATTGGAATCATATCTTTTCCCTTATCACATTCATACATATAATTTTTCGGCAAATTTTTTGACCCCACCCACCCCTTTTCGGTTCCCTCGTCCTCATGTCCCATACCCATAGCCAAGACTTGGAATCTCACTTCAATACCTTGCAATCTAGTCTCACTGAGACCCAACAAGAAGTGAAACAACTCAGTGCCAATGTTATCGCCATCAATACAACCACACAGTCCTCAATGGAGGAAATCAAACAAGACCTGAACATCGAACTTGAATATGTCTTTTTGTCACTCTTCACCAAGCTTCATATCCCTACAGATAACCCTTCCTCTAACTCACCTCCACGTACTGAAGGTGAACATTCCTTTCATTCCCATAACTTTCAGCACCATCACTTTCAACGTTACCTATGCCTTCCATGGGTGGATGTGACCAAATTTGATGGCTCGGACCCCACTAGTTGGGTAACCCAAATGGAACATTATTTCTCTTTATACGACATTACAAATGACTTGGCCAAACTCTAGTATGGTGTTCTCCATCTAGATCAAGAACCTTCGCAATGGTGGCAATGGAGAAAAACTTCTCGTCAAGGGTATATTGCTTGGACACACTTTGTGGCAGAGCTTTATCAATGCTTTGACATTGACACCAACCATTTGGGCTTGACAAAGTTGAAACAATTAGGAACATTGGAAGACTTTATAGCTTCCTTTGAGCTCCTGTCTTTTTAGACAGAAGGATGTCTGATGCCTTTTTCTAAGAGTGTTTTATCAGTGGTCTCAAGGATGAGATTCGGGCCCATGTCCTCATGRATCAGCCTCAGAGTTGGGTGGAGGCTACTAAAAGAGATAAAGAAGCACAACAAGTTGTATCTTCTCAAAACTGAAAACCCTCCTTTATCCCTCRCCCTAAACCAGTAAATCCCACTACTCCCTCCACTCCACTAAAKATCCAAAAATTGACCAGGGMTGAAATGGYTGAACGCCAACTCAAAGGCCTTTGTTATAATTTTGATGAAAAATATTTTCTGGGCCACAAGTGTAAGGAACAAAATATTTTTATGACCATCTCCAAGGATATTTGGGAAGAGGATGTTGAAACTCCCCTTATGTCTGAGTCACCTGAAACCACTGACATAACCCCTCCCTCAGACCCTCCCGAAGTAGAACTGGTCATTTCCCTTAATGCTCTCACTAGCTTCTCTGCTACCCAAACCCTCAAGATAATAAGTTACATCAAGCATCAGAAGGTCATCATTCTGGTTGATAGTGGAAGCACCCATAATTTTATTCATCGCTGCATTTCCCAAGAAACTCATTGCTACATCCATGTCGTCAATAATTTCCAACTCATGATTGCCAATGGTGCTTCCATGAAATGTGGAGGACATTGTGAAAATGTGCTTCTCCAAATTAGTGACTACCACCTGAAATATCATATGTTTTCTATCGACATGGGCAGTTGTGACATTGTGTTGGGTGTAGACTAGCTAAGGACCTTGGGTCCCATTCTCATGGATTTTAAGGACTTAACCATGTAATTCGACCATGAGTTCCACCAATATAAGTTCCAAGGCATCACCTCCGATTCACCTGAGATCATTAGTTCCCATCGCATGAAGAAGCTGCTAAAAAAAGGTCATTCTGGTGTTATTGCCCAACTCCATGTCATACAAGCTACAAAGACACCCTCGGTGTCGCAAGACCTCCAAGCCATCCTTTATAAACATTAATTGGTATTTTCTACTCCCCAAGGAATCCCTCCTTCCCATGGTGTTCATGATTATTCCATTCGCCTTGTACCCGGAAGCCTTCCTCCCAATATCTGTCCATATCATCACCCATTTTCCCAAAAAAATGAAATTGAGAAAATGGTCTAGGGACTCCTTAATGCAGGCGTTATCCATCCTAGTACAAGCCCCTACTCTTCTCCTGTGGTCATGGTCCTAAAGAAAGAAGGTTCTTGGTGAATGTGTCCTGACTTCTGTGCCCTCAACAAACTTACCATTAAAGACAAATTTCCCATTCCTATCATTGATGACCTCCTAGATGAATTGAGTGGTGCCCAATTCTTTACTAAACTTGATCTTTGTTTGGGCTACCACCAGATACGTATGAAATAGGCAAACATTCCCAAGACTACCTTTATAACTCATGAGGGCCACTATGAGTTTTTGGTCATGCCCTTTGTCTTGTGTAATGCCCCCTCCACCTTCCAAAGCTTCATGAATCATGTCTTCCATCCTTTTCTCTGCCATTTTGTCTTAGTTTTCTTTGATGATATCCTCATCTATAGAAAAACCTGGATAGACCATCTTGCGCATGTGGATCCAGTTCTCCATCTACTCTTTTAGCACCAACGTTTCCTAAAATAGTCTAAATGTGCTTTTGGCACCTCAGAAGTAGAATACTTGGGTCATCTGGTTGGCAAGGATGGCATCAAAGTGGATCCTAAAAAGATTGAAGCTATGCAAGACTGGCTTCAACCAAAGACTCTCAAAAGATTTTGTGGATTTTTGGGCTTAACAGGGTATTATCACAAGTTTGTTAATAATTATGGAAAGATCGCAACACCTCTCACTGCTCTCCTAAAAAAGAACTCTTTCATTTGGACTCTAGCCACTGATCAAGCTTTTCAAACCTTGAAGATGGCCACGTGCACCACTCCAATCCTGACCCTTCATAATTTCACAAAGACCTTTGTGTTGGAATGTGATGCATTAGGGAAAGGAATTGGTGTTGTCCTTATGCACGAGGGTCGACCTTTGGATTTTACCAGCAAGAAACTATCTGAAAGAAATATGGGAAAATCAATCTATGAAAAGGAAATGTTGGCTATTCTGCATGTCGTTGATCTATGACACCCTTATCTATTGGGGCAACGTTTCCAAATTAAGACAGACCATCAAAGCCTCAAGTATTTTCTGGAACAATGAATTTCCTCCCTGGAGCAACAAAAATGGGTGACTAAGCTCTTTGGATATGATTATGAGATCATTTACAAGAAAGGAAATGACAATGTGGTTGAGGATGCACTTTCCCAAAAATATGAAGATGAAGGATCCCTTTTTTCTCTTTCTTTCATTGTACCATATTGGCTCCAAGTCGTGTGCTAGGAATGGCTACAATATCTCAAAAGTTTGCATCTAATCCAAAAATTGTAGTCCAATTGATGCAGGAGCATCTCTCCAGTGTTGGACACACCTACCACACTTAGAGGGGGGGTGAATGAGTGTGGGGCTCTTTTTCCCAAAACNTAGTCAGTGCTTAGAGAGCACTTCCAATTCTGTGGAATTTGGATAAGGACATGCTAGGAGGGCACACCAAATGAAATCATTGACTCAGAGGAAGGCCTCAAGGTTGTTGAACACCTTGGAAGTGAGACTATGCAGAGGAGGACACAGTAGAAGACATAATCTCTAAGGATTTCTGTAGAACTATGCCAGGTGAGCATTGAGTAGATGCACGGGTTGCATTGAGGAGGAACTCCATTGTGAGTTCAAGAAGAAAATAGAGTCACTGAGAGAACTCTGGGGAAACTCTGCTAGGAGGGCACTGAGTCAGTGTACAGATAGAGCATAGAAGGAAAGAACTCTTTTGAGTTTTGGAATAGAAGAAGAGTCTAGGAGAGGATCTTCACAGGGTTGTTGAACACCCTGCAGACTCAACAAGAAGTTGCTTGAGAAAAAGAGTGCCAGGAGGGCATCAAATTCTCCATGTGAGGGAGAAGGAAAAAGGGTTAATTCCTTAGAGGTCGAAGCCATAGGAAAAGCTCAGAAGATATAGCACCTTCGTGCGTGCAAAGACTCTACAAGGAGCACAAAAATCGAAGAATCCTTTGAGGATTCAAGGAGAGAAGCTCAAGAGGAGTACTGCTTTCATGCACAGAGCCATAGCTGGAGAAGTCGCAGAGGCCAAGGAACTCCTTGGAGAGTTTAGAATCCCAAAAGCTCATGAGAGACAACATCTTTGAATACGTAGGCAATATCAAATGGTGTAGAGCCCGTAGAGGAAAAAGAAAAGGTTGAAGCCTTTGGAATTTGGAAAATCTTCCAAAGTTTGGGAAGAAAGCGCAAGCTCAAGGGGAAAACACAGTTGTCGTCGGATCAGGCCGAAGGGAAGATCTGGACCATTGAAGTTTTCATGTTTAGATAGCAGCAGGAGAGCGTACAGGAGAAGAGAATATCTAGACCATCGGATCTTGCTCAGACAGCCGATAGTCGTTGGATCTTTGGAAAGATGCACGAGGTTTAAAACCTCACGTGCAGAGCAGAGAATCTAAAAATTCCCAACAGAGCAAGAGTATCGGGATTTCATATTTCAGGAGTTTGGGATTTCAGAGGTCCTCATGACGAGAGATCGAGGCACTTCACAGTTAGAGTCCTGAAACAATGAGAGAAATCTTATCCATCCATCTGGAAGGAGGACACATGTCGCGAGATCTCCATTTCGGGGATTTGGACATTGAAAAGCATAGAAGGGAGTCTTTCGAATTTGCGAGTGGCGAAGTCCCGAAACGATATGGACCGCCCATTCATGGGAGGAAACGTGGAAAGGATCGAGGAGTCTATTGGGATTTAGGATAATGGGGATTTGAAGGACCAGAGGAGAAGTGTCGTATGGGTCACGAAGTTCCAAAACGTGAATTCTCGAAAGTAGGAGAAGGAGTATTGCTGGGAGCATTTCAGCATACAGGATATCAGGATTTCAAAAATCTTGAGGATGAGATATCCGGGCTCTTAGGGAGGAAAATCCCAAAAATATCAGGGCCATTTATATGGGATTGGAACATAGCCATTGATCTCGTCCAGGAGGGAAAAGGGCCATATCGTCACTTCGGCATTTTGGATACTGGAAGTGCGAGAGAGTAGGGGCAGAGGAGACCTTGCATCGGGAAATCCTGAAACATGAAAGTCCGAAAGCTTTTGGAGGACTACATCATTTCATCATATCAGAGTTCAGAACTTCGGGAGTTCTTAGGACAAGGCGATTGAGCATTTCGGCACTGGAAACCCCGAAAGCACAAAACGCGAAGAGTCGAGGAAAGGAAAAATCCCTGGAGGAAAAAAAAGTTGGGGAGAGATAATTTCGAGATACTAGGAATCGGTATTTCAGGGACCCTATGGCCAAGAGATCCGAGCACTTCAGCTTCAAAGAACCTGAAAACGTGAAATAAGGAGGAAGTCGGGGCATAGGCATTTTGACATTTTGCATATCAGCTTTTCGAGGGTCTAGAAGGCAGGAGGTCAGGTGCTTTGCATCAAGAAACCCCGAAAGGGACTGCGGTCATGTGAGAGGTGGTCATATGGATTAAGGGTGTAGCCCAGGGAGATAACCTCTACTAAATCCTATTTCGGTAAATCGACATTTTGGTGACCGGAAAATCAAGGAGTCAAGGACTCTCGATATCATAACATAGAGAGTCCTGAAACCTGAATCTACATTCCTGAGGAGGAAAAGGAAGCGGTCATATTCAGAGATCGTGGGGAAGTAGAAGGACCTATGGATCGAATATTGGAGATTCCAGCAAGGAATCCAAAGAGCCACTTTGGCTCATGGAGGTTTTTGAACGATCCTTAGACCGCGAGGTCACACAGAACTTGCTAAGGCAGAGGGGGTGTTGCGCCAGTTGTGGTATCAGAGCTTGACTCTATTTGTATATTTCAGGTAGAGAAAGTAGGAAGGAAAACAGTCTGATATATACAAGTTTGGTATCAGAGGCATCTTGCAGGTAGATAGTAGGCAGAATGAATACTGAAGGTCATGCACACAGTGGAAAGAAGAACCATCAGCAGTAGGAGAACACTGCAAGAGATAAAGAACTCGTCGAGGTTAGAGCGAGGATGGAAGCACTTGCACTACGGGTGTAGTAGAATGCTAAGTCGAGATGGGTATATGAATGGCCCATGAGGACGAAAGAAAAATGGCCAGTCAGGGCATTGATGGCCAAAGGAAAATAGAGGTTGTTGAGAATATGGTTAAGGCATGTTGAAACCTCGATAGACCAGAGAAGATGGTTCAGGTGTGTGAACCAGAAGCTGGGAGAACCCTCAGTAGTGAGGATGACATGAGATCAGTTGAAGATCTCAAAGATTGCCAAGAGGGAAGAATAGAAGTTCCCAATTTCCAAGAGGACAATGAGATGAGATTACTACAGGATCTCATAGACTATCATGAGGACAGCTGGGGAATTTCACATTGCCAAGAGGGAAATAAAACGAGGTCACTGCAGGATCTCATGGACTACCAGGAGGGCAGTAGGAAAATCCCAATTTTCCATGAGGGCATGGGAACATAAATGAGGCTATGTGAGAGTCTCATGAACTCAGAGGTGAGCTTGAATCAGCCCGAGGAGCTGACAGAGCAGATGATCTCAGAGATGGATTTGGATCAGCCAGAGCAGCTGACAGGGAAAGATCAGAGGGATCTTCTGATGATTGGGGGAATTGGAATATTCCTGCCACTTAGCTCAGAGGAGGCCAAAGTCTTTGTTGTCAATGAAGCAGCAAAAACAAGAGAAAGAAAACAAATTGTGACTATAAAATAAGAATTGGAGCATATATTTGAGGCTGCCCAAGTGGAATAAAATGAGCATTTCGAGTAATGGATCAATATTTTCAGCCAAGAAGCTAAAAAGACTGCAACATTAAAGCTTGAAGAAGAAAAATAAGAAGAGGCAGACAGCATAAGGTTTGTTGATATGTGTGAACAGATTGAAGCCCTGGAGAGAAGGGTGATAGTGCAGCATGCACATCCAACAAGTTAATTTGGAAGAAGATGAAGGGAAATTCCAGGCTGAGGAGCAGCTAGAAGAAGCTGGACACATACCAACAAGAGGAATGGCAGAAGAACTATCAGAGATGATGGTTGAACAATAGTTTAGTAAGGAGACAACAGAGTTGAAATCTTCAACAGGGTGGCAAGTTGAGGCCACAGAGGATGAAGAAGATGACATGGGAGATCATGATGATCTACCTATCTGTAGAAAGAAAATACATCTGAGGAGACTGCATGGACAAAACCATCCATTGCAGTAGCTGGACAAGATGATAGAAGACATCAGGAGGCTGATGTTGAGATCAACAGAGACTGCCAACAAGAAAAAGGCTGAGCAGAAGGAAAGAAAAAGAAGCAACAACAACAGCAGTAGTAGGGAAGTGGAGCAGATGAACAACTCCCAAGAATTGTTTGGGATCCAGGAGGATTTCAACAGCTGATATGGGAAGCTCATGAGCAGGAGCTCATGAATTTTACAGCTGAGGAGTATGATGTAGGAGCATCTCTCCACACCAGCCAACCAACCCACATCAACGCACGCATTCAACGAGGAGAAGAGGCACCAACCCTCTCACATTTTAAAATTCGAATGTAAATGTAATTAAATGCATGTAAGGCCATTGAGCCATGAAGCCACACCTTTGCATAGACATAGTTGTAGGTAGCTTTAATGGTTGTAAGGATGCAATCTAGCTCTGATTCAGACTAGACAACCATTTATTGGTAATTCAATGTAGATTGAATAGGTAGGTGAGGATGGAGGGAAAGAGCTCGAAGAGCCCCCTCATGTAAAAGACCTTTTCGATCTCATTTTTGAAAAAATGTTGGTAGACAAAGAAGGAGTAGAGACACTGTCAAAGTCTGAGCTCAGGAACACCTTGTAAAGAGAGGCATTTTTATTAATACAAACCAAAGCAGTTTTTCTTGCATATTATCTGTGTTGTATGAATGTCTATGTGTGTTCTATTTATGCTATGAATGTATGTTGTAAATGTTCGTTTCCAGGGATAAATAGGTTCTGCTATCTGTTGGGTTCTTTGACTTCAGGTTGGATTTCTTTGAGGCTTCATGCGAAGAGGGCGTGACAGAACACTGCGGGTTGTGATAGTCAGTGCTTAGAGAGCACTTCCAATTCTGCTAAATTTGGACAAGGACATGCTAGAAGGGCACACCAACTGAAATCATTGACTCAAAGGAAGACCTCAAGGTTGTTGAACACCTTGGAGGTGAGACTGTGCAAAGGAGGACACAGTAGAAGATAGAATATCTGAGGACTTCTATAGAACTCTGCCAGGTGGGAATTGAGTAGATGCACGGGTTTCATTGAGGAGGAACTCCATTGTGAGTTCAAGAAGAAAACAGAGTCACTGAGAGAACTCTGGGGAAACTCTGCCAAGAGGGCATTGAGTTAGTGTGCAGATAGAGCACAGAAGGAAAGAACTCTTTTGAGTTCTGGAATAGAAGAAGAGTCTAGGAGAGGATCTTCACAGGGTTGTTGAACACCCTGCAGACTCAGCTAGAAGTTGCTTGAGAAAAATAGTTCCAGGAGGGCATCAGATTCTCCATCTAAGGGAGAAGGAAAAAGGGTTAATTCCTTAGCGGTCAAAGATACAGGAAAAGCTCATAAGAGATAGCACCTTCGTGCATGCAAAGACTCTACAAGGAGCGTAGAAATTGAAGAATCCTTTGAGGATTCAAGGAGAGAAGCTCAGGAGGAGTAGTGATTTCATGCACAGAGCCATAGCTGCAGAAGTCACAGAGGCCAAGGAACTCTTTGGAGAGTTTAGAATCCCAAAATCTCATGAGAGACAGCATCTTTGAATATGTAGGCGAGACCAAATGGTGTAGAGCTCGTAGAGGAAAAAGCAAAGGTCGAAGCCTTTGGAATTTGGAAAATCTTCCAAAGTTTGCAAAGAAAGCACAAGCTCAGGGGGAGAGTACAGCTGCCATCAAATCAGGCTAAAGGGAAGATCTGGACCGTTGAAGTTTTCACATTCAGATAATAGTAGGAGAGCCCACAGGAGAAGAGAATATCTAGACCGTCGGATCTTTCTCAGATAGTCGATAGCTGTCTGATCTGTGGAAATCTGCATGAGGTTTAAAACCTCACACGCAGAGTAGAGAATCCAAAAAGTCTCGACAAGGTGGGAATATCGAAATTTCGGATTTCAGGAGTTCAGGATTTTGAAGTTCCTGATGAAAAGAGATCGAGGCACTTCATAGTGAAAGTCTCGAAACAACGAGAGAAATCTGAGTCGTCCATCTGGAAGGAGGACACGTGTTGCGAGATCTCCATTTCAGGGATTCAGACATTGGAAAGCATAGAAGGGAGTCTTTTAACTTTGTGAGTGGCAAAGTCCCAAAATGATCTGCACTGCCCATTCATGGGAGGACACGTGGCGAGGATCGGGGAGTCCCCCAGGATTTCGGATACTGGGGATTTGAAGGACTAGAGGAGAAGAGTCATATGGGTCGTGAAGTTCTAAAACACAAATTCCCGAAAGTAGGAGAAGGAGTATTGCTGGGAGCATTTCGACATACTGGATATCGGTATTTCGAAAATCTTGAGGATGAGAGATCCGGGCTCTTAGGGAGGAAAATACTAAAAAGATCAGGGTCGTTGATTTGGGAGTGTATCACAGCCGTTGATCTCAACTAGGAGTGAAAAGGGTCGTATCGTCACTTTAGCATTTTAGATACTGCAAGTGCGAGAGAGCAGGGGCAGAGGAGACCTTGCATCGAGAAAGCCTGAAACACAAAATTATGAAAGCATTTGGAGGATTCCAACATTTTAGCATATCAGAGTTCAGAACTTTGGGATTTTTGAGGACAAGGCGATCGAGCATTTCGGCACTGGAAATCCCGAAAGCGCAAAACGTGAAGATCCGGGAAAAGGAAAAATCCCTAGAGGAAAAAAAAAGTTGGGGAGAGATAATTTTGGGATATTGGGATTCAGTATTTCAGGGATTCTATGGGCAAGAGATCCAAGCACTTCGGCTTTGGAGAACCCAAAAATGTGAAATAAGGAGGAAGTCGGGGCACAGGCATTTCGACATTTCACATATTGGCTTTTCAAGGGTCTAGAAGACAGGAGGTCGGGCGCTTTGCATCAAGAAACCCCGAAAGGGAATGCGGTCATGTGAGAGGTGGTCATACGGATTGAGGGTGTATCCTAGGGAGATAACCACTACTAAATCTTATTTCAGAAAATCGACATTTCAGTGACCAGGAGATCGAGGAGTCAAGGACTCTCAATATCAGAACACAGAGAGTCCCGAGACCTGAATCTGTATTCCTGAGGAGGAAAAGGAAGCGGTCATATTCAGAGACCGTGGGGAAGTAGAAGGACCTGTGGATTGAATATTGGAGATTCCAGTAAAGGGTGTTGCGCCACCANTCTGTATTCCTGAGGAGGAAAAGGAAGCGGTCATATTCAGAGACCGTGGGGAAGTAGAAGGACCTGTGGATTGAATATTGGAGATTCCAGTAGTGGGTGTTGCGCCACCAATGCTCCCGCTTCCCTAGGGTACTCTTGGTTCCATGATGAGCTTCGATACAAAGGCTGTTTGTATTTAAGTAAACAATCAAAGCTTAAATCCATGGTATTTTCTGAGCTTCATGCTACACCCACAATGGGGCATTCTGAGTTCACCAAAACCTCCAGGCACACTACAACTGCTTTCAATTCCACCTGCTATTTGGAAGGATATATCTATGGATTTTATTATCGGCTTACCCAAATCGGGAAATAAACCAGTCATCATGGTGGTTGTTGATCGCCTTTCCAAGTATGCTCATTTCTTCACTCTTTAACACCTATTTACAACATCCACAGTGGTTCAAATTTTCATGGATTAGGTCTTCAAGCTTCATGGCACACCACACTGTATTGTTTCTAATCGCGACCCAAATTTCACAAGCAATTTTTGGCAAGAACTTTTCAAGCTACAAGGCACCCAATTGCATCTAAGCATAGCTTATTATCCACAGACTGATGGTCAAACAGAAGTTATCAATAAGTGTTTCGAAACATATTTGAGGTGTTTTTCCTCGGAAAAAAAAAAATCAATGGGCTCAATGGTTACCCCTAGCTGAATGGTGGTACAACACTTCATACCATACAACTACATGCATTACTCCTTTTGAAGCAGTATATGTATAGAAGCCACCTTCAATTCTCTCATACTTACCTGGTGTCTCGAAGGTCTAGGCGGTTGACCAAACACTTACAGTTCGAGAGGTTATTCTCCATATCCTTAAAGAGAATTTGTTCATGGCACAGAATCACATGAAGCAACAAGCAGATCAAGGTCGCTCTGAACATCAATTTGCAGAAGGGGATCAAGTGTTTCTTCAACTGCAACCTTATAAGAAAACTTCCCTCAATGCCTAGCATTGTCAGAAGCTAGTGCCCAAATTTTATGGTCCTTATATCGTTCTCAAGCATGTGGGACAAGTAGCCTATCAGTTATATTTTCCTAGTCATTTGAAGCTACATCCTATTTTTCATGTTTCATGCTTAAAGAAGGTGATTGGAACTAAGTGCCAAATTCAAACCAACCTTCCCAAGTTAGTCGAAGAAGGATCCATTTGGCTATAGCCACAAGCAGTTTTGGACCARCGTGAGCATCACCTGCATCAGAGAACCATCAAGGAAGTGTTAGTCTAGTGGAAATATACAACTCCAGCAGATGCCACTTGGGAACCAGCCACCATTCTGCAGCAATTTCCTCATCTCAAGCCTTGAGGACAAGGTTGTTTTTAAGGGGGAGGACATGTTAGGTTCCTAACCCACACATAGGTATAACAATATATTCAAATGTAATAAAGTTCAATATTAATAAGGCCTTCTAATAAAATAGAATAAGTCGAATGTAAGAAGACCTAATAGAAGCTTCCTTTTCTAGAAGGATCTTCCTCTAGATGCTTCTTTTGATAGACATATTTGGTATAATTAGGAGTCGAGGGTATGAGAAACCTAGCTTGGATATTATTGTAATAGAGCTCT